>JABUQX010102041.1:25000-27500 GCA_015478945.1 Trachelipus rathkii | reverse complement strand
TGCCGATGACTCGACCTTCATTCTTCAACTCATTTCAGATTTGCTTCCTCCTTTTGTATCTAGAATTGCCTCTCGTCTTAAACTTTCCGATTCTATTCTCGCTGATCTGGATGGAATTTCCGGGTGGGGGTCGTCCAACCTTGTGAAATTTAATTCTTTAAAACCCAACTTTTACAAATCTCCCTCTCTAGACACCTACCTTTCTGTCTCTTTCGACGTTCTTCGCTCTCTCCTGGTTGACAAGTATAAACATCTTGCCTTAAAGCATAAACAAAAAAAATGTCTTGGAAACTCACAATCACAATGGTTGCTAGGCGGCCTCAAAGAAACTCAGAGTTCTGTTTAGACTGCGAGGACTTTTTTCTTCCTCGTTCACAGTTACTCCATTCTACAAGGAGTCTCATCGCCCTTGTATGGAGTACTGCTCTCATATCTGGGGGGCTCAGGTTTCACCGGCTTTTGGTTAGGGTCGAGTCAAAGGCTAAAAGGATTATAAACTGTTCTGTACTTTCCAGTTCACTGACCCTCTATCTTTGCTGCGCGATGTTGGTGCTTTATCTCTTTTCTATAGGACCGTAGCGGCTGGTGCGTCGGGGAGCTTTCCACTCGCGTGCCGCCCCCTTTAAGACGCCCTCGCAGCACAAGGCGTGCTGTGTCGGCACATGGTTTTGTGTTGATGTTAGCAACTCCAGACTAGTTCGCTGCGTGCCTCCCGTTCTTTCCTTGCCACCTCTGTCTGTGAATTCTCTTCCATTTCTGTGTTTCCTACGAATTTAATCTCCCCACTTTAAAGCCTGCGTCGGTGCTCATCTGCGTAATTTGCCTTAGATGAATTTTTGAGGCGTATAACACCCCCCTCCTAAATGGGCTTTGCCTGTGAGCAGTGGTGATAAAACTAAATATATATATATATATATATATATATATAATATATATATATATATACACTATATATATATATATATATATATATATATATATTATATATACATATATATATAATATATATATTATATATATATAATATAATATATATAATTATATATATATATATATATATATATATAATATATATATATATATATATATATATATATACATATATTATATGTATATATAATATATATATATATATTATATATATTATATATATATAATATAATATATATATATATAATATATAATATATATATATATATATAATATATATATATATATTACTATATATATATATATATATATATATATATATATATCTATATATATATATTATAAATATTATATATATATATATTTATTAATATATATATATATAATATATATATATATATTATAGAATATATATATTTATATATTTTTAATACCTCTTTGATCCATGAGTGCGGCACACTATCATATGCTTTCTTATAATCAATCCAAGTCATGCTTAAGTTCTTCTGTCTTTGCCTGCTGTCTTCTAGGATCATTTTATTTATTAATAACACAGGCCTGCAATGGAAATTTTTTTTCTATGAAATTGACTTATTTCCATGTATTTTGGTGTGCTGAATTCGAAAATAACATCCATTTCCCTCCATCACGTAAGGTTTTTTCACAAATCACGTGTAATCATTTTCTTAGTTATTTTCTCTTGCTGTCTTTACAAGGCTGTGTTTACACTGTTTGGTAGTAAATGTTACCCACAAATATTAAACAAAAGTCAAGAACCTGTCATTATATACTAATATATATATATATATATATATAGATATATATACTATATATAAATATATATTATAATTATATATATATTACTTATAAATATATATACTATAAGTCGTCTGTTGATCATGGTCCTGATGTTCCTGTACCAACTCCACCAAGTTCGTTAGTTGATTTTGCGACATCTTATGATACTGACACTGAAGGGAGCAGTTCTGGTGAAGAGTTTAGTGGTTATAACAACGAACCTCAATTGTTTACACAACCAGAATTAAATGATCTTGTGAAGGATTTAGATCTACCGAAGGAGTTAGCCGAATTGTTAGGCTCAAGGTTGAAGGGAACATATTTATTAGCACCAGGTACATCATTTTCATGGTATAGAAAAAGAGAATGAGATTTTCTTCAGTACTTTTCTCAAGAAGATGAACTAGTATTCTGCAATGATATCACTGGGCTGTTAGGTATGTTCAATGTAAACTGTGATGTAAAGGAGTGGAGGTTGTTTACTGATTCGTCCAAACAAAGTCTAAAAGCGGTCCTCCTTCATAATGGCATAAGTTTGCCTAAGTACCAGTTGCTCATTCTGTTTATTTGAAAGAACGTTACGAGAATCTGAGTATGATTTTGTCGAAGTTAAAATACAAGGACCATGAGTGGACTATATGTGGAGATTTGAAAGTGATTTCCATGCTTCTAGGACAGCAAGGCGGGTACACCAAATACCCTTGTTTCTTGTGTGAGTGGGACAGTCGAAACAAAGCCCAGCATTGGATACAAAAAGAGTGGACGAGGAGAT
>JABUQX010102041.1:17500-20000 GCA_015478945.1 Trachelipus rathkii | reverse complement strand
TAATTTATAATTTAAAAGTCCAAGATTTATACAGAGGAGCTGCAATATTTTGATGCCGTGTTCTTTTTTGGAATTTGAATAACAAAATTTTTTCAACTTTTCTTTCGAATATCATATCTTTAAAATCTGGACAGCTGATTTGAATGTTTATCTCTACTAGTCCACTTCATAGCCTTGACAAGAAGGCTGCATAACTTTGGGTGCTGGGGGTTGGGAACACCCCACATCCTGTAATTTTCTTTGGATTACGAAATGTTGATAGATTAGCAGTTGAACAACCACCTCACTCTTTTTGTGGGGAAATAAGGGTTGCGAAGGCCCCAGCAAAGCGGCAACCGACAACCAAGAAACCCCCTGGTTTTCAAGAAACTCATGTTTTGCCTCGGAGCCCTGACAGACTTTTAAGAAGACGACCGCGCGATTTTGGATTACGAAATGGAACTTCTAGGAAAAATATACGTGTTGCCACTTTAAATGTTGGAACGTTGAGAAGGAAGGAGGAGGAGTTGATAATGCTGATGATAGAGCGGGGTTGGATGTGCTGGGAGTTTGTGAAACGAGAATGGCCGGAAGTGGAGTTAGAGTTCTTCATCATAATTACCAATTGATATATAGTGGAGGAAGAGAAAATAGACATGGAGTGGGAGTGATAATGTCGGAGGAGATGTCACAAAGAGTAAGTAACATCGAACAGAAAAATTCTCGTATTATGTCTGTTTCAATAAAGACAAACGGAGTAAATCTGAGCTTTATACAGGTGTACGCGCCGCAGCAAGGCAGACCAGCTGGAGAGAGGGAAATTTTCTATCAAGAATTGCAGGACGTCAAAAATAGAGTACCGTTCCATGAAAATGTAATTGTTTTGGGGGATATGAATGGACACGTTGGTACGGATCGCCGAGGAATAGAGAATGTGATAGGAGCGTTTAGTTTGGGAAATAAGAATCTGGCGGGAGATAGCATCATAGACTTTTGTGTACGTAACAACATGAGTATAATGAACACGTACTATAAACATAGAGAAAGTCAGAAATGGACATGGTACCGATGGGATGACGGAAGGGAGGCATATAGAGAGAAATCAATGATAGATTTGATATTAACAAACAACAAAAGAATATTTAAGGATGTGAAAAGTATACCATCCGTATCGGGAGATGCAGACCACCGAATGGTGGTGGGGAAATTGAGAATGGAAATGCCGAAGCCTTTTAGATGCAGGCGGAGAAAAAGATTTATGGTTGAGAAACTGAGAGACCAGGATTGTAAAAACACATTCCAGAGAGAAATGGATACGAAAAGACAGAGGATTGGGGAGGATGTAGATGTGGAGGAGGGTTGGGAGGTTTTCCGTGATACATTGGTGGAGGTAACTGTGAGGATAAAACATAAATGAATATTTTGATAAGCAGACAAAGCGTGGTGGATAGGAAGATGCAGGAAGCAGTCAGACAAAAATGAAATTGTTTTTAGAGATGGATGAATACAAGACGAATGGAGTGTAGAGAAGCATATATAAGTAGTGAGAAATGAAACAGGATAATAAAAGATAGAAAGGAAAATTAGCATTGGAGTAAGATTGGTAGCGATCTGGAAGAGGACGCTTTGCGGATACTAGAATGATATTTTTAATTGTCAAAAAAACTAAAAGGAAAGGAACCCATCTCCAACATATTATGAGAATGGAGCGTTGGTAAGCGGACCCGAGGAGATTGGGGAAGGTGGAAGAATTATTTTGTTGATTTGCTGAATATACCAAATAATGTGGAGGAGGAAGGAGGATGTGCATGAAGTGGAGGACCATGGGGAGGTGGTGGAGGACGAGTGGCAGATCACGGACGAAGAAATGGCATATGCCTTGAGGAAGATGAAAAACGGGAAAGCACCGGGTGAAGATATGATACCGGCGGAAATCTTGAAGAATGTGGGAGGAGAAGGAAGTGTATGGATGAAAGAATTAATGAATAAGTGCTGGCGAGAAGAAAGGACACCTAAAGAATGGAGCAGATAAGTAATATGCCCAATTTTTAAAAAAGGGGATAAGGCAGACTGTAGAAAATTACAGAGGAATTTCTTTGACACACTATCGCAAAGGTATTATTGAACGAATATTAGAAAAAGATCGAGAGAGAAAGTAAGAAGTACAAATGGAAGAGTGGCAACATGGTTTTAGACCAAAAAGATCAACTATTGATTTGATATTTGTTTTAAAGATGGTATGTGAAAAGGGTTGGGAATTTAACAGAAAGATGTATTTGGCATTTGTAGACCTGGAGAAGGCTTTTGATCGTATACCGAGAGGGGTCCTGTGGAATATACTTGGAACGAGAGAGCTTTGGAAAACCGTAAAAACTGAGAAGAGCAATAAAGAGCACTTATACGAATAGTTTATGCAAAGTGAAGACCCAGATGAACGATGGAGATTGGTTTGAGGTTGATACGGGGGTGAAACAGGGTAGTGTTCTCTCTCCGATTTTGTTTATCCTGTTCATGGATTATT
>JABUQX010102041.1:0-2500 GCA_015478945.1 Trachelipus rathkii | reverse complement strand
TCTTGTAGATTTCTCTCTTTAGATAAATGGATTGTTTCTATATTTACGTTGAAACATTGCAATGTTTGCAAATTACAATAATTTTATTCATTTCATTCAATTGATCTGTGTTATAAAAGGAAAAGTCGTATTGGGATAAGTTCATGAACTTTTATTTTGAGACTTTTTCCTGTCTCTAACATTTTATTTTGCAGTGTGAATTTAGTGCTAAATTTTGAGTGCCAATATCTCGAGTTAAAGCTACGACAGGAATGTATTTTAATTACAAATTTAGCTTTATCAATACTTTAAAAATATCAAAAATTTATAAGAAATTTAATTTTGTTTGTAAAAAAATAATTTTTCAGGAAAATATGAGAAAATTTAAAATTGAAAAGATGCTATAGATTCATTTAAATTTGCATGAAATTTTCAGGGTAGGAAGAATTGGAAGAGTTACTTATCTTTTATTTCAAAGGTTTCTAATGTATCAAACTATTTGGCTCATAGAACTTGAGAGACAACTTAAAATGTAAAAATGTGGCAATGAATTCAAAAAAAATATTTTAAATAGAAATGTGTAACTTGCCAAATCTCATTTCCTCTGAAAATTTCGTATAGGAACGATGATTATTAAAAATGTTAAAGAAAATTTCACTAAACTGGTACTTCCTAAAAATAGTTCAGGATACAGTTATTTAATGATTTGTTGAATAACACACACGACACGCTACACCAACACAACCACAACACACACACCCGCACACGCAACCGCAACATTCCGCCAAACAGCCGGGGACGCTCACACACACATCACACACTACATACACACACACACACACACACAGCACACACACCACACACACACAACAACACACACACACACACACACACACACATATATTATAATTATAACTATTATTTATATAATTTCTATTATTTATTATATTACATTATATTATATATTTATATATAATTTCTTATGCTTTTTCATATATATATTTTAATATTATATATATATATATATTATCTATTAATATTATATTATATATTATTAATATATTATTAATATTGTTTTAATTAAAAACCACCTGTCTCTGACGTTTGGTTTGCTAGAGATATTGGCCACTACACTTACGGCACTATAATTGGCAACTTCCTAAAATTAACAATTCTAAGATTCAGTTAATGTATGAAATAATTGTGGTTTGTTTTCCTGAGAATTTCAACAGTAAGGGAAATTATCTCCAAATTACCCTTTTATAAAATTGAACACTTCTATACTGTGTTATATATATTTTAATTATATTATATATTACTATTATTAATATATATATATTTCTATTATATTATTATAATTATTTAATATATATTATTTTAAATCAATTATATTTCAATATAACATATTTATTAATTATATATTATATTTAATCTAATATTTATTACTACTAATTTAATAATATCTACAATATTATCTCTATAATATTATTATATTAATATATTTATTATTACTAATTATTTATTATTATTTTTTATTTTTTATTTTTTTTTTTTATATTACTAATTTATATTACATATAAGTTATGCAATAACTTATTATATATATATATTAATTTATTTTAATATATTTTAATTATATTTAATTATAATATTATATTTATAATATATTTAAATTATATATAATATATATATGTATATATAAATTTAATTATATATATATATAGTTATATTATATATATATATATTATTATTATAATTTATTATTTATTAATATTTTATTATTTAATATAAATTATATATTAATATATTATAATATATTATTTTTATATAATTATATTATAATATATTTATATATAATAATATATATATTTAATATATTAATAATATAATATAATATTATTATATATTATAATTATATATTATTATTATATATAATAATTATATACATATATATATATATATATATTAATATATATATATATTTATACTATATTATCATATATAGTATATAATATATATATATATATATATATTATATATATATATAATATAATATATTATATATATATATATATATATTATATATTTTATTATATATTATATATATATTATATATATATATATATTTTATATATTATATTATATATAGTATTATATTATATATATACTATATATTTATATATATATTTAGTTATGATTACGAAGAATAATTTTGATGTAAAGTGCAAAATATGCTTTCTAATTTACTTCAGTTGTTCAGAAAACATTTAAATTAAATTTCGTAGATTAAAGAATAAATGTATATAGATATGCATTTGTATTCATTTCAAACGTCTCGTGTATAATTTTTAAATTTAGATAATACACTGTAATTTGTAACCATTAGATCGAAACATCGAAATGAATAAAGATGTGCAATTGTTTAATAGTTTGAATATGCTTTTTCATCCACATACTCATTATATATATTATATATATATATATATATTTAATATTATATTATATAGTTACTAATATTTTA
>JABUQX010102040.1:0-58097 GCA_015478945.1 Trachelipus rathkii | reverse complement strand
CATATCAATATTAAACTGCTGAAATCTAATCATATAACATATAATACTAACCCAAGCTATGAATCTGCCTCGTAGAGAAAAATACGTAATCCTGTAATGACAAATATATTGAAAATTGACCGTGAAGATTCAATGTAATACACTCTTAAGTTTTTGTGTAAGAAAATTTCTAGTCCTTAAAACAAAATACGGTAAGAGAAAACATATTAGGATAAAAAAAAAAGTTTTTAAAAATGAAAATTGCATTGGCAGAACAAAAAGCTGAACATGGCTCTTTTAATCTTGACAGTTAAAAATAGAAAAAAAAAACTGACGATTGAACATTTATTAATAGATCACAGCTAACATTTATCTTTTTCATTTTATTAATATATAACGTTTTGATTTTTTCCAAAATATAAATAATTGAAAATAGAAAAAATAAAGCAAATAATAATGAAACGGATATAAACAAATTTGAATTTCATAATTCGTTTGCAAATGGAATCAAAAAAAATGATTTAATATATTTAAAAATTACCCTGTAACAAACTGATTTAATAACTTAATTTTTTAACAAATTTAGTTTTTTGTTATTGCAGCATAAAATAAATTACTTAACTCCTATTGAAATTAAAGATTCTAATACCTAAAAATTTTATTATAAGTGCAAGAACATATGATAACATAAGTATATGAATAATAACAGTATAGGTATTATAAAGCGTTAAACCCAACTGCGTTTAGTGAGGTGAACAAAGTATAATTAAATTTTCAATTCTATGATTAAAATCTGTTAAAAATATACATTGTATATAATACAATAAAATGACATTTCACCACCTTCAATTGCGAAACCACAGTAAAAAAAAATATATACATGCAAGAAATTTTCAATATTTGTTTCACATTGTTGTAGTAGTTGGTTTAAAAAATAGAGTAATTTTGAATACTTGATACTAAACAGTAGATTAAGCATGAAACATTATACAAATATGTATAAAGAAATCGAACATGAAAAATACAATTTAAAAACATTATGCCATTACTGCATAAAATTGAGTATTTCTTAACAAGTTGAGCATTTAATTATTATCGCACATTGATTAATAATATAGTATTAAATAAGTATTAAAAAATTATTGTAGCTTTACACATTATTATTATTATTATTTTGAAAACACAACTGGGTTTAAAAAATTTGAGCGGAACATCACTTGCAAGTGTAATAGTAGGGAAGGGGTATTACAAACAGACATAGTCCATTTTAATAATAAAAGTTTCCTTATCAAGAACTAACCATATACATTATAAAACTATTTGTATCATATTTCTCGTATTTTATCTCATTTCAAAAACCTTGTTCTCATGATTATTAAAATTACAAATAAATATAATCATCTTGTTTTGAACATTTAACAAGGATAATTTGAGAAACCTTTAGCATAACTGAAAGATGAGTCTGGAAGAGAAACAGAAATATCATTAAAGGAATAAACTTGTAAATTCTAAATTCCCTCACTCAGCTTCGTCAATTTTGTCCAGCTGTAACGGGAACATACTTAAGCTATACTCACCCCTCACATATCTCTAATTTGAAAGACGGGAAACAACTCCTTTCTCCATTTCCCTACTATCTTTGGCATACACAATTAAAAAGTGCGTGTGGGGCATGAGCTCTTTTCCACAAATATTGGAACGAAAATTAGTTTATTTTACTCTGAGCATTCTTTATTATTATTATTTATAAATATAATATAATATAATTATATATATAATATATATATATAATATATATATATAATATATATATATATATATATAATATATAATATATATATATTAATATAATTATATATATATATATATATATATATATATATATATTAAGTTAATATTAAATAATTTAATATAATAATTATAATATATAATATAATAAATATAATCTGGGATATAGTAGAATAATAAACAATAATATAACAGAAAATTAATGAGAACTAAGTAGACTAGTTTCTTTGTAGTTTTCTAACTTGAGGCTCATATATTAATGACTGTTGGCAATAAATGATAGAAAGGCAAATTATGGAAAACCAAACTCCAGAAAGAGTATATCTATTAGTTTTATACAGAGGAACTCAAAAGTTTCTACACAATAAAATAAACAGTACGCCAAGACGCACGATGGTTTGTTAGTTTAAAGAAGAATCCACCACAATCAACTATCAATGTATTTCCAATCTGGTGGATAGTATAAATGTGATCCCTCCCGTAAACACAAAAGCGTACAGCGGCGAGTAACAATTAAGATGATGGAATTATCTAAAAGACTATCATCAAGGCAATATAGAATGACGTAATATTTAAATATTATTTTACTAATTCTATGTTCTCATAATCACATATGGTTATCTACATTCACAGAAAGAATTAAGTTAACGATTAGCCGACAGATTGAAACTACTACTATCTAGTGAATATATTTAATTTAAAAAAAAACGATAAATTATTATTATAGCAGTGTAATTATGATAACTATTTCAATTTTCTTTCTATTGAGACTTATAAGTTGCAAGGAATGTAAGAAGAAATGATAAGAGTCTTTGAAGGCGACAATATAACTATATCTGAAGCACAACCATAAATATATCGTAGTAAAATATGAAGTAATATATATACTTATAATTATTTATATATATATATATATATAATATATATATATAATATATAATAATATATATAATATATATATATATATAATATATATATAAATATATAATATTATATTATTGCGAATACATATATACTGAAAACATTTACCATAATATAATAAACAGCTAAGGAAAGGAAATTAAAAATAGAATATAAACTATAAGATAAGAGATACATGAATTACTTTAGCAGAAACTGGGAAATATATCAAATGAAAGACTTTGGATAGCTGTTAAATTATTTATCATAGATTATCAGCACGTAATAGACCCAATAGTCTAAAGATCACGTTTTGAAGTATTTTATATAATATTTACTACTAAACAAATACACTTATAATTATAATATTCTTCCTCAAAAACTTTTATGGAAAAACAATTTTACATTAATCGCTTAATCTTAAATTACCATCCCAATAAACTACGAAAAAATTTTCTAAGATGATCAACTAAATATATTCTAATATTAACTATATAGTGAATTACATTACTTTTTAATAATTCACCCTTTTATGAACATTTGTTATGAAATATAATATTTCTTATTTTAAAATTATTTAATTCTTATTCACAACTAATATCCACGATATTACTTAATCTTAATACAGAACATAATTAAATTAACATCAATACTAAGGATTGAACCAATAAATGATAATATTAATAAATATAATGCAGTACTATTCCTACCAGTAATAATAACATATTAATGTTGAATATTAATATATATATAGAGATGAGCTCACAGCTGAGCATTACGTAAAAACATCAGACTAGGACTGTCTATTGGTCCTTAAAAAATTGAACTCCGGTTAGGTTGGAAGACGCTTACATTTATTTAATTAACATGTATTCAATTTTAAATACTACATAACAAATGAGAATTTTCCTTTTGATATTTTTTATATCAGAGTATATACATAAAAATGCCTATTACGTGATATAATATACTAATATATATATAGATATATATAAATATATATATATATTAATATATATATATATATATATTAATATTATATATATATATATATAATAATTATATAATATATAATATATTATATATATATATATATATATATATATATATTAAATATAATATATATATATAATATAATCGTATATATAATATATATATAATTATTTATATAAATTAATATATAAAGCTTAAATGAGATCCACTATCGTTGACCCCTAACATGTAGAGTACACTTCTGATTAAAAATTACACATTAAAACAACATTCGTCTATTTTTCTCCACCTTGCATATAAATGGCCATTCCTTCTGGAATACAAGTCATAAAAATTTGATTTTTATATATAATTATATATAATTATATAATATAATATATATATATTTATATATATATATAATATATATATATAATATAATCATATATAATATATAATATTATATATATATATAATATATAATATATATATCGGGTTTAGACATATAAAAGTGATACAAAAAAGACAAGGCATTGACGTGTGTGTAAAGGTACTAAGAAACAACATAAGTTTATAAAAGGTAGCGGATTTAAGGAAACAAAAAAGGCAAACACACCTTTTATCTGTGATACAGGCATATCTAAATTTTCCGGTGCACAGTGAACCACAGTTCGGAACTGCGCAATTCATATGGGCAACACATACAATGTATCAGGAACATGGTCGTTCACCTTTAATCTCCAAAAATAAATTGCCTTCAACATGTATTGTCCTATCCATCTCGGAAGCACTTTTTAGAGTTATCGAAGACTCGTAATAAACCTCTCATTTATGTTCGGTTGTAAAAGCAAGTTATAGTGTGGACATTCATGTAGTCCAGGTTCTTCTACTTTCGCGATAACATCGTCCCAATTGAAAATATCCCAAAGAAAAAGAACTCCCCAAAAGCAAGAATTAGGTTCTGGAGACGCGCAGGTCAAAATGTACCAAGAACGCCCCATCCTATCTCACCGGCATGGTAATCCTCGATCCAAAAATATTCGACTTGCCAAAACCGTGAGTAAGTGTTAGGGCAGGCCTCATGCTGGTGCACGTGCCAGCCCTGCATTCAATTGGTAAAGTCCCGTATCAAAGATTCGGTTTTGCACGTTCAAACGTCCATCGAAAGAACCCTACAGATTGGGCCTATCAGTGTGTCAGACTGACAATATCCGCACACAGGTTGTTCTCCAAGAACTGTTGATGCTTAACTTGCGCAACCCCATGAGGATTTTCCCTGCCCTATAATATCTGTTGCGTCCGGTTGACCTGCCAATAATTGGTAAAATGGTTGATTATCGCTAAGAGAATCATGGTGAAGATAGAGTCCATTGACAAAAACGTCCCTTGTATTTGGAAATCTTCGGCCGGTACTGCTCATGGAATGTGCTCCTCGCCGGAGGTTAGGATATTGAGTTGGCTCCGTGTTGGCCTTCCATCCAGGTTTTTTATAGTGTTGTTGTTCATTTTACCGATTGTTTCCATTTGTTATCTCACACGATAATAGTATATATTATATATAATAATAATATATATTAATATATATATATATATATATATATATATATATATATATATTATATATATATAAAATTATATAATATATATATATATAATATATATATAATATATATATATATTCTTTCTTCATCTTCCTCTTTCCCCAAGACTGGTGCGTGACAAGCATCGGAAAAGAAAAGTAGTAGAAGAATATGACACAAGTCGAAAAGAAAGCCCAGCCTTACCGCTCCTTCAATACCTATTAGTGAGGACTCGTCGCAGTCAGAAAATACACCCTAGAGCTTCACGGGACCGCGACGATGACCCTCACTACGGCATATCGTTCAAGTGTAGGGTTCATAACCCCTGGCCCCAGGTGGGCCACAACCATACCCCCTCACAAAACCCCACCATTCACTCCTATTATGCACCTTTAATCTCGCCTCTGCCAGACTCAAATTTCTCACCTCTAGACATTCCTTTACTGACTCAATCCACTTTTTCTTCGGTCTCAGAGCCGGTCGATTCCCAACACACTCACCACTATACATCAGATTAACCAACCGACTATTATTCGTCCTTTCAACATGTGACCAAACCATCTCAACGTACTTTCATTTATTCTCTCATTTACCCCTTTCTTCACACCACATAACTCTAATACGTTTGATTAAATCATCTAATGTATATATATAGTAATATTATATAAATTTACTTTATATAATGTTACTTCACACCAAAGTTATAATTATTAATTAATGTAAATATGCAATTGTTTTTTTTAATAAGACTTCATCGTAAGCAGTTGTTTTATTTTATCAAATGGTAGCAGAGCTTAAATTGCAAGAAAAGTTAAGAGGATGAATAAATCAGGAAGAGAAAAAACTGAAGGAGGTAGAAGAGATAATAGAGATAGTAGAACTGGATGTCCAAAGTTTTATGGAGAGGAAGAAGAAAATTTTGAAGAATGGAAAGAGAAAGTTAAAACATGGCTATTGATAGAAAAAGAAAATGTTAAATATCCAGGATTGGAATTAAAATTGAGATTAGGAGGAGAAGCCTTTGAAACCATTAAGGAAATAAAAAATGATGATCTTATGAAGAAGGGAGGAGAGCAGTCGATAATAGATAAATTGGGGTTAAGATACGGCAAGGACAAGGTGACGGATCAGTTCAATAAAATGAGAGGTTTCTTCAATATTAGGAAGAAAGAGGAAGAAGATATGCGGACATTCGTGGAAAGATTTGGAAGAATGTACAGAGAATGCGAAACGGCTGGAGGAGGGACAATGACAGAAGATATGAGAGGATATCTTATTCTAGAGAGAACGGGGATAGACGAGGAGAAGAAACAATTAGTTTTAGCAAGTTGTGGAAAAGAGGCAATGTCATTTGAAACAATAAAAACGATGTTAATAAGAATATTTCCTAAGGAAGAAACAAAATCGAAGAAAGAAAGAAAAGAAGCTGAAGGAGAATGGTGGAATAGATCAGCTAAGGAGGAAAGAATGCAAGGAAGGAAAAACCCAATAAGATTCGGCAAAGTAACAAAATGTATAATATGCGGATCAGAATATCATTATGCACAATCATGTCCAAAGAAATGGAACAATAAAGGAAGAAACTTCACAATATTTAGAGAAGGGGAAATCAAAAGAGAAAGTAACAATAAAGAAGAGAAAGTAAGCTATTTCGGTAGAGAAAAAGAAGAAGATAAAATATATGGAGACATAGAAGGAATTTTAGATACAGGTTGTACGAAGACTTTGTGTGGAGAGAGATAGCTAAGTAGGATAATGATGGAGTTAAGTAGTACGGAGATAAAGGAGATGAACAACAGTCAAGAGAGAAAAGAAGGAAGTTATGTGTTTGGAGAAAGTAGATATGAAGCCATAAAAAGTATAGATATACCATGTCAAATAGGAAATCATAGATTTTTTATTAAAACTGAAGTAATTAGAGGAGATATACCATGGTTGATAGGTAGAGAAACCATGGAAAGAATGAAGATAAGTGTTGATATGGGAAACAAAAAGGTTATTTTTGGAGTATTTAGAGACCTAGAAATAAAATATAGACAAGATGTACAACAAAAACATATCAAAGTTAAACTTATAAAAGGATCAAAAAAAGAAAATGTTTGGTTTGGTAGGTTTGAGAAAAACTGGATCTATAAACCAGAGGGAAGGAAGAGGAAACTATGGAAATTACATCTTCAGTTTGGACATGGACATTGGAATAAGATACTACAATTAATGAAGGATGCTTACCGAGATGAAAATGTATCAAGGGAAGGGATGAAAGAAGTGGAAAAAGAATTAAAAGAGATTTGTGAAGGTTGTGAAGTCTGTATCAGGTACAAGAAGAATCCACCAAAACCCGTTGTGGGCTTCTCGATGGCATCAGTCTTCAATGAAACAGTTGCAATGGATTTAGGAGAATTGGAAGGGAACAAATTTCTTTTAATGGTAGATATGGCTACTCATTACTGTCAAGGTGCTTGGGTAAGAAATAAAAAAGGTGAAGAAATCGCTGAGAAAGTATTGGAAAGGTGGATAAGTTTTTTTGGACCACCGGAAAAGTTGTTGTCCGACAACGGTTTGGAATTTCAAAACGAGGAGGTAAAAGTTTTAGCAGAGAGATTCAATATAAAATTATTGAGTACCCCAGCAGAGAGCCCATGGAGCAATGGGATTTGTGAAAAAATGGTGGGTCTTATTAAAGATTCAATGAGAAAAATAAAAGAGGAAGGAGTTACCAAAGAAGTATCTTTAAATTGGTCTTTAGCTGCTAAAAACAGTCTAATGATGAAAGGCGGTTTTTCTCCAAACCAATTAGTATTTGGAAGGAATGTAAGCATTCCGAACGTGATAAACAGTGATAGACCATCAAGTTTAGAAAGAGGGAACGAAGAAAAGATGCTAAAAGAGAATTTGATAGCAATGCATAAAGCTAGGGAGATTCACGTAAAACAAGAGGCCAGCGAAAAAATGAGAAGAGCATTAGTAGAAAATGTGAGAGATCATAAGGTGGAGGAAGCTGTAATTGGAGAGGAAGTTTATTATAAAAGGGAGAATGAGAAGGAATGGAGAGGGCCAGCAAGAATCATCGGGATAGACGGAAAAACGGTGGTGGTGAAACATGGAGGCTCTATTAGAGAGGTAAATAGGATACATCTTACAAGAATTAGAAGAAAATTGAAAGAGAAGAAGAGCGAAGGAGGTGAAGAAAGATCGGAAGAGTTGGATGAATCTAAAGAAAAAGAAGAAGAGTTGAGGAGACATAGTTTTAACCGGATTAATGAAGAAGAAGGAGAAAGTGAACTTGAAAGAGAAGAAGTTCAAATAGAAGAGAAAATACCGGTTATGAAGGAAGGTGAGAGGTACAGAGCAAATAGAAAAGAGGATCAAGGGGAAGTGATAGAGGTAAAAATAATAGGAAGAGCGGGAAAAGCTACGAGCAAGACTTGGAATGATTGCTATAATGTGGAGAATTTACAGACAGGACAAAAAATCTGGATTGATTTTAAGGAATGGAAAAACATCACTCGTATACCAGAGGAGGAAGAAGTTTTTTTAGCTAATTTTGAAGACAAAAAGGTGTTAGAGGCAAAAGTAAAAGAGTTGGAAAGCTGGGTTGAAAATGACGTGTATGAAGCTGTAAATGTGGTAAATCAAAAAGTTCTAACAACTAAATGGATAGTGAAAGAAGAAATGAAAGAAGGAAAAAGGGTTTGTAAAGCAAGACTAGTAGTGAGAGGATTCGAAGAAAAAGATGAAGAATATTCTACAGACGCACCAACATGTGCTACTGAAACCTTAAAATTATGTATAGGTATATCAAAGAGATATGGTTGGAAATGTAAAACCATGGACATTAAAACAGCATATCTACAAGGAGACAAAATTGAAAGAACAGTTTATATATTCCCACCGAAAGAAGCAAGAACTAACAAAATATGGAAGTTAAAGAAGGCTGTTTATGGATTGAAAGATGCAGCTAAAGTTTGGTATAATAAGGTGGTAAAAACGATGAAAGAAGTAGGTGGAGAAAAATGCTCTTTAGATCCAACAATATTTAGTTGGAAAAAGGATAATGAGTTAATAGGTGTAATGTGTACTCATGTGGACGATTTATTTTATGGAGGAAATGAAATTTTTGAAAAAGAAGTAATAGGGGCAATCAAACAAAAATTAAAAATAGGAACAGAAGAACAAGGATTATTCAAATACATCGGAGTAGAGGTGAATCAAGAAGAAGGTTGCTTATGGTTGAGCCAAGAAAAGTATATAAGTCAGATGCAAACAGATGATGAGATCTACGGACCTATAAAAAAGGGAGAGCAAGCATTAAATAAAGAAGAAATGACAAGATACAGATCTTTAGTAGGACAACTAAACTGGGTGAGTCAACATAGTAGACCAGACATTGCTTATAGTGTGAGTGACTTGAGCAAGGCAAATAAGATAGCTTATGAGAAGGATATGAAAAAAGTTAGTGGAGTAATTAGAAAAATAAGAAGAGATAAGTTAAAAGTAAAAATGGAGGAGTTGAGAGAAGGTAGAATTAGATTCGAAGTGTACACAGACGCCTCATTGGGTAATGTCAACAAGGAGAAATCACAAATAGGTTACATAATTAGTCTAGTAGATGAAAATAACAAAAAGTGTCCAATTTATTGGAAGTCGGGTGTTGCAAAGAGGGTGGCGAGATCTACAATAGAAGCAGAAACTTTAGCCTTAATTGAAGGAGCTGAGACAGCTATTTATCTGAAAAACATATGGAAAGAAATTACAAAAGAAAAAGTACCTATAGAAATAAAGACTGACAGCAAAACCCTGAGTAAAGCTATCTATTCCACTTCGGGTGTGACGAGCAAAAGACTGAGAATAGATATAGCTGTAATTAAAGAAATGATAGAAATGGGAGAAATAAATAACATTACATGGATAGACACAAAAGCACAGATAGCAGATGTTTTAACGAAAGAAGGAGTAAGAGCAGACAGCATAAGGTTATATGTGCAAGGTGAAATAACAGAAGAGAAAGGAGAAGGAGAAGAAAAAAATGGGTTTAGCTGATTAAATCATCTATGTATATATATAGTAATATTAATATAATTTTTACTTTATATAAATGTTACTCACAACACCAAAAGTTATAATTATTAATTACATGTAAATGCGCAATGTGTTTTTTTTTAATAAGACTTCATCGTAAGCAGTTGTTTTATTTTATCAACGTTCATTCCTCATTTTATCAATTCTTCTCACACCTAACACGCCCCTAAATTTGTCCATCTAACCACATGAACTTTAGATCTATATCCTTCTATTCCAGACCATAGTCTCACACTATAAAACATATAACACAGGGTAAGCAACATACCCTCTGCAAGACTCTAGCGCATTCAAGACTTAGTCCCTTTACATCCACCAACGATTTAATTGCACCAGCCACCTTCCCGCCTATTCACTAACTTCTACTACACTCTGCATCATCGCGTTCCCTTTTCATTCAACATATATCCCTAAAATATTTAAACTCAGATCACTTGTTCCAGCTAACTCTTCCCATCTACATAAACTTCACCACACACACACAGTATATATATATATATATATATATATTATATAATATAAATATATTATAAATATATATATAATATATATATATATAATATATATATATATATATATATATTAATATATATAATATATATATTATATATATATATATCTTTCCTTTCTTTCTTTATCCTCCTCCTTTCCCCAGATTGGGGTAAGGTGCCTGTACAAGCATCGGAAAAGAAAAGCAGTAGGAGAACATCACAAACGTCGAAAAGAAAGCCCAGCCTTACCGCCCCCTCTGTACCATTAATTAGTGAGAGCTCTGTCACAGACAGAAAATCCACCCTAGAGCATCATGGGACCGCGACGGACCCTCACTAGGTAAATCGTCAATGTAAGGGTTCATCCCTTGGCCCAGGTGGGTCCCAACCATACCCCCTCACAAAACCTCCGCCATTCTCTCCTATCATGCACACTTTATTCTTCGTGCCTCTGCCAAAACTCCACATGTTCTCTCCTTCCAGTACATTCGGTCAACAGACTCAATCACTTTCATCTTCGGTAATCCCAGCGTGTTTCCAACAACTATCCACTAGTACTCCGCTTACACCCAACCGGCTATCATTCATCCTTTCCCCATGACCAAACCATCTCAACATACTTTCATTATTCTCTCATTTACCCCTTTCTTCACAACACACACAACTCTTAATACGTTCATTCCTCACTTTATTAATTCTTTTCACCCTAGCATGCCCCTAAGATTGTCCATGCTGACCACATTGAACTTTAGATCGTATACTCTTATTTCCAGACCCCTAGTCTCACTAAACATAAAATAACACCAGGTAACAACATACCCTCATAGTAAAAACTCTAGCGCCTCCAAGACTTAAGGTCCCCTTTACATCACTGCAACGATTTAATTGCACAGACAACCTTCCCCTACCGATTTCACAACTTTCCCTACTACACTCTGCATTCAAGCCGACCCGGTTCTCATCACAACACATACCTAAATATTTTTATAACTCAGAACACTTGCTCTCCAGCTTGCTCACCATCTAACATAACTTCACACTGAGGACTGGTCCTCACTCACAACCATAATAACCTTACTCTTATCTACGTTTCTTTCAAACCCTCTTTTTACATACCCTGCCAAATTCTCTCTACCAATCCTCAACCTTTCTTCAGATTCGCCACACAGACCAAATCATCGCCGCCTATAATAGTAGGGCAACCCTCCACTCAATGCTCAATTCCTCCATCATCTACAACCATAATCCTGCCATCCCCACCTCGAATCTTTCATAACCCCATTCCATATACAAATTAAATACCAAGGAGACATAACACAACTGTGTCTCCACTCGGCTATTAATCCTAAACCAATCACCATTGACACCATTTATTCTTACTCACTCCTTATCGTCATACATACCTTTTGATTCATTCAGAAGCCTACCACCTAACCAACACCATATATAACTAATACCTGCCATAAAGCTTCCCTAATTTTACTCTATCATACGCCTGTTGGTAAATCCATAAAACCTAAATATAATTTATTCTTTTATACATTTATTTCTTTATATATATATATCATATAATATATTATATATTAATATATATATATATAATATAATATATATATAATATATATATATTTAGAACGGTGTCAAATATAGATTGTTCTGCAGTGATATTCAATGAACAAGATAAACAGAAATCTCTTAGTAATTTTAACGAATGATTTAGTTTATGAAAACCAAGCATTGTATAATGAACTTCCAAGTTTGGAAGCCAAATAAACAATATTCATAATAAAACTTATTAAGTGAATCTTAATAAATTATGATTCGGTAAAGAATGTTTGCTGCTTTTTAATTACGTCCACAATATATATTACAATCAATCTGTTATGTGCGAACTATTGTATCATTGAACATGCGTGAAACATAAATTACAAAATTAGTGAAGAATTCATAATGTTGTATATAAGAACAAAAAGAAAACCTTAAAGGTCAATATATTCTTTATCTTGTGCAAGGCAGTACAAAGTAGAAGATAGTCGTTATAATTAGAGACTAAAAATATTAAACAATTAATAACAGTAATCAATTTCCTAATGACTTTGGACGGAACGAGAATATTATAATAGCTAGAGCTTTACATGATGTTGAATCCGCGTTAGCAGGTCGATGTGCAGCTCTAGCTTGAAATAATTCCCTTAACAAGGCTGCTTTTTTCATGCTCAAGACTTTTTATTCTTTCGCTTCTTTACACTCACTCATCGGTTAATAGCCTTATTTTGCTGTAAGTCGATGTACAAAGCAATTCTCCTTGTCAGAATCTGAATTCTCCCTAACCATTCAGGAAAGATCCTCGAACAGGCTAAAGTTCATTGTGACGCTGGAATACCTTTCTCTTTGAGCATCCATTCAAAAGCTCGTAAATGAGCATTAATTTCATGAATTCGGCAAAAGCGGAAATGGATGTTTTTCTTGCTGAGAACTCCATACTCGTTCCCTGTTTAAAATAAAATGTAATACTATTTATTAAAATATATAATACATTTAAGGAAACTAAATTGATTAATGACTATTGTGTCTACCTCAGAAAATCTGAAACTTCAGAAAAAACTATATAAAAATGCATTAGAAAATAAAGTGATGACTAGAAAAACAACAATGCCAAAAGACTAGTAAGTTCTTTTTGTATATTCTTCTTTAAGACAGAAATACGGAAGTGTGATACAGGAGGACTGTATGATCCAAATGAACAAAGGGTGGTGAAAGGAAAAGAAAGACAGGTGGCGTAATATTAATGTTATAAATTATCATGGTAGTTGGTGGAATAGGTCTTCTTCAGGTGTGTTGACGCTACTTACGATTTACTAATCCAATGTCCTGGAAAAGGGATATAGAGCGGTTTAGTTTCCAAGTTGCTTATGATTTTTTAAGGATGTATTGGTTCACTCGAGATTTAATAAACACTTCTTGAAGGTCAGATAAATGGCAGATGAATTTTAATCAAACACGAAGGTTATTTTCACCTGGATTAGTCTAATTAACAAATTTTAAGCTAAATATGGAAGGGAATTGGCTTGAATCTGTGGAAAAGAGAAAAGATTTTGTGAAAGTGATTATAAAGAGAACAAATGTTAAAAGGTTCCTAGAAGCCAGGTATAAGAGCTAATAATATCTCAGCAAATACAGAGAATCGAACTTCTTATTATAAAATCGAGGAAGTAGATAATCATAAACTATTTAGGCTATGTAAAGACGCATTTTAATTGAACACTGTACACAGGTTTTGATCTCCTTATCTAAAGAGAGAAAGACCGCAGTACAACGCAGAGCAACAACGGATGATTTTTGCCTAAAAAAAAAGTCAGTCAAGAAAATTTGAGAATGTTTTCTGTGGAAAAGAAAATTTCTTGCAGAGGATAAATGATTTTCAGCTTTCAAAATGTTTCATCAACTGACAATTTCCCATGTGTACCTATGTAAAATCATTAAAACCATTTAAATAAAAATCATTAAAATTTGATAAAAATAAAAATATAGATTATGAAGATTTTTTCCTTTAAGCACAGTATAATTTTGAAATCGTTACTCACCAACAGATGTAATTGAATAGTAAATTACTGAATCAACTCTTAAGAGAAAAAAAATTTAATAACTATTGGGACTGATCAAGGTATGGTACTTGACTTCGAGGACTTAAAGGACAATGAATAGGTGTACTTGGTATTTACAACTTAACCAATAATCAGATTAGAACGCCGAGTAAAAATGTTTGAAGGCGATACCGGGCTGGCATGTACAGGAGCAGTCACTGCACACTAGAAAGTGGCAATAATGGAAGTGGCTCCTAGACTTAATGGAAAAAAGAGTAAAAATGGATGTGATTTGTATCTTTGATAGCAAATTTAAGTTTAGCAGAAAAGCAAAAATCATATCAGATTTAAAGCTGATGATTCTGTTAATATATTAAGAAAGACGATATACATAAGAAACGGTACGTAAGGCAGGGAAGAATTTGTTTCTAGAGGTCCCTAGAGGTGGGATATCCCACAGGATAGTTGGGAATGCGTGTGACAAAAATTGGACAGGGGGAAATTTCCTCGACAATGGTAACTATGTGTGATATTTGTGTAATCAATCCACGATCGAGAGTAAGGATCTCCTCCCTTTGTCAGCTCAAAATGGCAATACTAAGGAACCTATCCTCTCAGAGTTGTTGCCATTAACGAAGTTTGGCGGTAAGAACGTAGTCTTGCCTCCAACAATCCAATCTTCCCACGCATGAGAATAAAAACATTTTAAGGAGAGGGGTGAGGTGGCAATAATCAGCAGCGAAGGTTCTACCGGATTTCATTGAAGTAGCTGCTTGAAACACTGAAGTATGTGTGAAGGTATCAATTAGGTGCCAAAGGTGAGAAGGAACCAAGCAGAAACTTTGAAAGAGTTCCTCGAAGAACCCAGTCGATCAAATTTGCTTTTTTAATGTATATAATTAAGACTCCTAGAAGATCGATTTGAAAGTCCATAGGTGCAACTTTTAAGTCCAAAGAAAATGGTATAGTGATTTGCCATCATTGGGGAGCTATTGTTCAGAATATTAACAACTAATGGCCCCATTAAATAGCCTTGTCAGCACAAACCACTCTGGTGAGGTGTAAGGCATGTGACAGTCGGGAAAAACAGACGATGCCCTCAGCTTCGTCCATGGTCTTGGATGTCATCAGTGGAAATTATCTGCGAAACCAGCAATGAAGTGTAAAGTAGAAAATAAGTTGCTTTGAGAAATGCTGGATGGATGTTTATGAAATGGATATGCGGCAAAGACATCCTATACACCCGTGGAAGATGGAACTAACCACAGCTCCAATGGTCTTCGTACGTGTATGGTAGGATTGATTGAAGGCTGATATGAAGACATTCGAGGACAGTAACATGAAGAAGGGTCTGAAAACCAACAAAGAATGGAGGGTTAGTGGCACATAAACGTCTCGATTGGATTTCCCTTGAGTCTTGTTTCTTTAGCCAGTTTAGACCTTTTATATGATGGCAGTAAGCAGAATGAAAAAATGTAATAAGATATGCAAAGATTTAAAATCATGTTGTACTAAGGATAGAGAGAGGGGATTTCATGAATATAACATCCACAACAGCGGTCAGAGCCCCTGGAGTTCCTGGCCTGAGAAGGGTTCTGGTGAAGAGTCTGAACTGATAGCCTGGTAGTTTCGACTTTCTTCAAAGACAGAAATGTCATTATGATTTGAACATAAATATTTACAAGCCTTCCTCTTCTCTTCTCCGCAAGAATTGCAATATCCCAATAAAATTTATGATACATAAAAGGAATAGCTGACAGGTGTGAGAGATCGGAAGAATAGATTTTATAGAAAAAGGAGTCCCGTTTCATATGAATCCCAAGTAAATAGAGTTTACAGGGACTTTCCCGCAACCCTTGGTGAGCCCACTGGAGCCCGAAACCTAGTTCTCACTCCGTGTATCCCAGGGAACGGACGCAGAGTCCCGGGATCACACACCTAAGTGTGAGAAGAGTCTCCTTGATGATTAGTCGAGGTTCGGATCCCCTACAATAGCAGACTATCAAAGGCGATAAAGGGCCTCACAATCCTCATCCACGGTAAGAGGTGAATGGATGAACTAATTGCCCGAGCAGGTATAGGGAAGTGGAAGGTCCTAAGCTGACTAAGTGAAGGGAGGTAAGCATATCACTATATAGAGAGTAAAGTTACGTAAAGGAATATGTAGGGGAAAATTATGATGTGCCGAAGTATGGGTGTGGAAATACGTAAGCTGGGGGAAAACAGTGACTTTAAGGAAATAACACTGTCTTTTTTGATACTCTGAACCTCCACCCATGTCCGGTATGCGTGTGGTCGAGGGGCATGGTTCACTTTGAATTTTAACACTTACGGTTGGTATTCTTGATATCCTTGTGGTATCGTCAATTATTTGCATGGTGAAAATTTAAATTAAGGTAACGTCATTCAAATGGTAGCTAAATCCTTCTTGATTGGGACGTCTTGGACAGTCAATTGGCTTCTAACTGTATTTACTTTTCTTATGTTCTATGAATGTAACAGCATGGAATTATAGAATAGTTCATTTTAACAACGTTCAAATGCCATGTTTTTCTTTCAAACAATTATCGAGATACAGCAAGTGAAATATACAATTTATAAATAGTTTATATAAAAAACTGTGATATGACTTTCCCCAAAGTCAACAACAGTATTACCTAAAAAGATACAACTTAGAACTGCTTAAGAGAATTTAGGAATAGTTTCATACACAAGAAACAACCTATGAGATATTGTGTGTTGGTTATTGAGGCTCATTGTGGCATTTTTTTAAATAGTTTCCAAATGTGATCTCGAACAACGCAGTACATGGAAGAATTAATTTTTATTTTTAGTTATGTACAGGTGCAAATTACTGCTCAACTGAAAAGCGATATTATGTGGAATGCCATGACTCTAAAGATAAATACGTAGAAAATAGTGTCGATAAAGGAGTGGCATATCATATGGAGCAAGTTCAGATCCAAAGAAAGCAAAAATTGCGTTGTCAGACTGGAAGATTGGAGAAATCAATCCAATAGTAAATGCTCCAAAGCAGTAACCTTCTTATAGGTTATTGGTGGATAATATATATATATATAATATTATATATATATATTATATATGATATATAATATATTATATATAAAATATATATAAAATATAATTATATATATATATATATATTTCTATTAAATATATATATATAATATATATATATATATATATACTATATTATAATATATAATAATATAAAATATATATATATATGATATATATATATAATATATATAATATATATATATTATATATATATAATATATATATATATTATATATATATATATATATAATATATATATATATATATATATATATATAGATATATATATATATATATATTGTAAGCGGATGATTTGGTTTTGTGTGGCGAATCGGAAGAGTTTGGGGGGATTGGTAGAGAGATTTGGCAGGGTGTGTAAAAGGAGTCGTTTGAAAGTAAACGTAAAATAAGAGTAAGGTTAATGGTTGTGAGTGAGGACAGTCCTCGATGTGAAGTTATGTTAGATGGTGAGCAGCTGAAACAAGTGCCTGAGTTTAAATATTTAGGGTATTTAGGGTATTTATTTACATGAAGGGTATGCTATTATCTGTGATAATGTATAGAGCGAGACTGGTCTGGAATAATAGGTATAGATAAAAAGTACAATGTCTTCAGATGGACAATCTTAGGGGTGTGTTAGTTGTGAGAAAAATTTTATAAGAATGAGGAATGAAACGCATTAGGGAGTTTTGTGTGGTGTGAAGAAGGAGATAAATGAGAATAATGAAAGTACATTGAGATGGTTTGGTCATGTGGAAAGGATAGATGATAGTCGGTTGGTTAAGCGGATGTATAGTGGTGACTGTGCTGGGAATCGACCGGCTAGGAGACCAAAGAAAAAGTGGATTGAGTCAGTAAAGGAATGCCTGATTCGTCGGAAATGTTTTAAAAAAAAAAAAAGAGTTTTTTTTTTTTTTTGGTGGGCGAGAGAAAAAGTGCATAAATAGGAAGTGAATGTGGGTTTTGTGAGGGGGGGTATGGTTGTGGCCCACCTGGGCCAAGGATTAACCCCACGTTGACGAGATGTCATAGTGAGGTCCCGTCGCGGTCCCCGTGAAGCTCTAGGTGGATTGTTCTGACTGCGGCGAGTTCTCACTAATAGGTAAGGCTTATAAAGGGGGCGGCAAGGCTGGGCTTTTCTTTTCGACTTGTGTCATATTCTTCTACGACAATTATTTGTTCCGGTGCATGTCACGCACCTTACCCCAGTCTTGAAAAGAACATATGATGATATACTATATATATATAATATTATATATATATATATATATATATATATATATAATATATATATAATATTATATATATATATAATATATATATCCTATATATAATAGTATAGTATATATATATATATATATATATTATTAAACTCTGAGTTTTATGGGGGCCCAGGCCTTTGAGTACTCAGCAATTAATGGGATGAGAAAACCGGTGCTTTAAAAACTACGCTTTGATGCGTTCTTTTTTGGGGACGTGGATGTCCTAGTGGTTAGAGCATCCGGGTATTGTTAACGCTGCGACGCGGTGTTCCAGTGTTCGAAATCCCGCTGATGGAGAGTAAAATCTCTGTGACTGCATTCATAAATAATCTATATTATATATAATATTATAATAATATATAATATATATATATATATAATATATATATTTATTATATAATATGGATATTATATAATATATATAATATTATCATATAATAATATATATATATATATTTTATATATATATATATATTTTAGACGATTGTGTGGTGTGAAGAAAGGGGTAAATGAAGAATATAAATAAAAGTATGTTGCGATGGTTTTGTCATGTGAAAGGATGGATGATAGCGGGTTGGTTAAGCGGTGTATAGTGGCGAGTGTTGTAGGAAACCGACCGGCTGGGAGAGCGAAGAAAAAGTGGATTGAGTGAGTCAGTAAACCGAATGGATCGAGGAGAAGAAATGTGAGTTTGGTAAGAGGCGAGAAAGAAAGGTGTATAACAGGATGAATGGCGGAGGACATTGTGGGGGTATGGTTGTGCCACCTGGGCCACAGGGATGAAACTTACCCATTGACGATCTACCATAGTGAGGGTCCATCGCTGTCCTGAAGCTTTTAGGGTGGATTTTGACTGCGACGAGTTCTCACTAATTAATGGTACAGAGGGGTGCGGTAAGGCTTGGGCTTTCTTTTATTTTCGACTTTTGTCATGTTCTCCTACACTGCTTTCTTTTCCGATGCTCGTTTACGCACCTTACACTCCCATTCTTGGGAACAATAGAAGGATGATGAAAGAAGAAGGAAAGAAAGTAATAATATATAATATATATTATATATATATATATATATATATATATAAATATATATTTTTTTAATAAATTAAATAAATATATATATATTATATATATATATATATATATATATATATATAATCATATATATTCTATATATATATAATAGGTATATATATATAGGTGTATATATAATATATATAGTATATATATATATAATAATATATAATATATAATATATATATTATATTAATATTATATATATATATATATATATATATATATATATATTATATATATATATATGTGGATATATATATTAAATATATATATAACTATTAATATATAATATATATTATTATATATAAGTATATTATATATATATATATAATATATATATATATATTAATATAATATATGTATTATATATATATATACTATTATATTATATATATTCAGCAAAGCGGGCAGAATGAGGATGCCATAAGATCCATGAGCAGCGTTCACTTGGCCGAAATGATTTAGAGATCTGGCCATACTATTTGGTCCTGCAGTCCAATCTCGATTTAACGCAAACTAATGAAGAGTTTGAGCGGAGTCCCTTATGTTAGCCCCCCAGGTGTAGAATGTTGGTGAAGAAGAAGATGAGGTGGCAGAATTCTTTTTAGGTGCTGGAAAATATGGGAAAAGACATAACAACTGTTCTTCCATAAATAAGGACCAAAGGGTATTGAGAGTTCCTCTACGTGTCCACCCTGTCTTTTTTTTATGTGAAGAACTAAAGGCCCATCATCTCTCCAAGAAGTCGCCATAGTGTCAGTTATGAGATGCCGTTGTTCATATACCGAAAAATTTGGCTATCTTCCAGTATAAGGAAGCATTGGGCTGGAATAGATATGTTGGAGACACATCATTGAACACCGATTGTGGAGTATCGTTACTGAAGGACACTACCCTGCGATACTCTTTATTCCATGAGAAATGCTCTGGATAATAAAGGACCTGTTGGTTATCAGGGTCTAGAGAAAACAAAAAAAGTCTGACCTCTCAGTGCCCAGTGAAGTTTCTGGCAGTAATACCCATCTCCATGTGGAAGGTTCAATACACTTTCACAAAGTTAAAGAATATCCGCTAAGACAAATTTATGTTATATCTTTGCAGAGAAGTGGGCCGAGAGTTGGACGGCGCCTTCAAAACCCAAATTGGAGAAGGAAATCTCTAGATTTATTTTCCAATGTTGGGAAAATGTGCAATTTGCACATGTGACACCGTAATGCAGATGGGTCCAAGTAGGTATTATGATCAAACTATGAATCTTTCCATCCGTTTACGAATGTAGATGGATATCGTGACCAAATTAGCTCATAGGGGTACAAAGATATATCTACCCCGAGATGCAATTGCAATAAGAGCAGAGAAAACGACGGGGCAAAAGGGGGAAGTGGCGTATCATTTGGTAAACATATGCTCTATCTCTTGAAAAGAGCATCCCGATTCTGCTATTCATGAAAGTCATTGTAAGAGAGGGATTATCCTACCAATTAGGGTACAGAAAGCCCCGGAATATACGTCCAAATTAGCACATGAGCAGCAGAATGGCCTAATATATCTTTAATTCATCAGGGCAAGTCTCAAGAGTAACCTAATCATCTACTAGGGTAAGGTTATCACTTTATATACTGTCTGGCCATATTCGAAGAGATTGCGGTTTAGTGGTGATATTCGGACGAAATTTTTTTCGATGCTTTGGCAAACGAAATGTAAGGTATTCGGAAAGAGTTTACAGTGAGACATAGTTGCGAAAGTATTGCTCTTGATTTTTCCTTGCAAGGGACTTTACATAGGATCGAGGTTGGAACAATTGTTAGATGCTTGTTATGGCTATATATATCAGTTTCCATTTTTCCTCGGAGATATCCACACAATGTCGGCAAACGGTGTCAAAGTATTCAAAATTGTTGGTTGTTGTTGCTCCATCCCTAAAGAACTTCGTATGGCATGCAATCATAAAAAATTCCGCCGTATGAGGAATTAATATGGTTCCACTCATAGAGCGATTAACGCAAGCTGAAATCTCTCAAAATGGAAGAAAAGACTGTGGAAGTTGTTCAAATAGTTTGACTAAGATTCGCTTTGACGGATTTCATTCTGTAGTTGGAACAAAAACGTTAGGGTTGAGCCAAATGAATTACGGAATGGTAAAGAAAAATCAACTCGATTGGCTAATGAAAAGAAAAGGAAAGGCTACAAAATTTCTAGGCGTGGCGGCTTATTATCTGTCAAACAATATGTAAACAGAAAGGTGGAGGAGGGGTCGGGTGAAAGTGAATGATAATGGGTAAATTATGATTTTTATAAGAAAACTCTAAAAATATATAAAAACACAATCCGGCAACTCATTCGATAAATAAGTGAAATATTTTCAAAGTAGAAGAATAAGAATGAATAATAATACTAGTAAGTCTAAGAGAGAATAAAGGATGAATTAAAAAATATTAATAGAATAAACAATAATGATAAGAAACAAATGGAATACCTGACCATAACCCCTTTCCAGATCGCCGAGAAGATCATGTGCATCTGAGCCCAATCCGACAATTCCGAGGATTAGCCTTAACACGGGGATGGATGATGATGATGATGATAAAACAAAAAAATAATAAATGAATAATAATAATAATAATAATAATAATAATAATAATAAATAATAATAATAATAATAATATAATGAAATATAATAATAAATAATAATAATAATAAAAAATAATAATAATAATAATTAAAGCAACATCACTACTGTTTATAAAGAACTTATTTATTAATGTAGTAACACTAAAATATACAAAGATTCCTTTCTATAAATATTGGCGTAAATAATGATTAAAAAATGAATAAAAGACAAAACATAAAAAAAAAATAATAATATAAGGAGTAAAAAAACTACTAACCAACTCAAACAAGATAACTATAAGATAAAACATTAATTGAATATTTTTGAAAAAGTCCTGTTATCTACAGCTTGTTAGGACCAAGGTAAATAATGAATCACGCTCTGATACAGTTCCTGCAACTGCACTTTGTAATATTTTGGCTTTCAAATCAACATCTAACCCTTGGTAATTAACATGTCCTTTCGGCTTCAAGTTGACGTAGTTTTTGAAATCTAATATATATATATAGTATATATATAATTATATATATATAACTATATATACTATATATAATATATATTTATATAATATATAATATAATAATATATATTATATTATATTATATAATATATATTATATATAATATCTATATATATATATATATATTATATTTATAATATATATAAGTATATATCTTTCTTTTCTTCTTTTTCCTCTCCCAGGAAGGATTTCTTCATCCTGTCAGCCGGGCAATGCGTCTTTCTCGCAGACATTCCCCATCGCACTATTCCTCTTGCTCTTTGCACTACTCAATTTGTGTAGCTGACATCTTTCCCAGAGAGTCTGCCACCGACTCCACCCATCTCTTCTTCGGTCTTCCCCCTTGGTTTTCTGCCCTCTGGTGTCCATTCACATCTTGGCATTCTGTCCTGCTCCATCCTCTCCAGATGTCCCCCACCATCTCAATCTCCCCACATCCATCTTCAGTGTCATCCTCTTCACACCTATATCTTCTCTATTAACTTCATTCCTTATCTGTCTCTCCTACTCTTTCCAATCATAATTTTTAATACCCCCATCTCCGCCGCTTGTATTCTACTCTCCTCTCTCTCTGTTATGTCCATTTTTCCGCTCCGTACAGCAGCGTCGGGAGTCAGTATACTGTTTAAAATCACTTTTAACCTCTATTCCGATGTTTCAATCTTTCATCATGGGGTTATAACCGCTTTCATAAATCTAATCCATACTTTCCATTCGTCGCGTAATCTATCTCCACTTCTCTCCCTTCTGCTAAAACATCCTCCGAGATAATTGCAGGAATTTATACCCCCTTCACCTCCTCCCCTCTCAACCACCATCCTCCACCCCCCTCATTTCCTCTGGTTATGTTAATCAACCTGTCTTCTGTAGTTCATCCTCATACTGCTTCCTCCAACTCCACCACCCTCGAATCGTCTCCCTCTTCTCTCGCTCACAACATGCCAGATCGTCCTGCATATGCCATTATGTCCCCATCAAATTCTCCCCAGTCTCCCTCACTTTCCTTATCAACACGTCTAAATAATAATAATAATACAGCAGTGGCAGAATTCAAAACCACCCCTGCTTCACTCCTTGTTTTTCACCTCAAAACCACTCTATCGATTTCTCCGCACTCAGTCTAACATTCACACTGCATTTTCTTCAAGCATACTTTCTATTGCCTTACTTTAATCTACCCCTCACTCATAAATTTCCTCCCAAAATCTCCAATTAGCCTTTTCCTTGGCACGCGAATCAAAATGTCTTTGCAGGTCGAATGAAGCTAACAAATGAACTCTTGCATAATTCCAGCAGTTCTCTCTGAAACCAATTCTTAGTGTGAATAAGGGTCCGTCTTCCTCTCCTCTTCTATACCCGGTCTGGTTCTTCTCCGAGTCCCTCGGCTACACTTCTCTGATCAGCCTCCTCTCTCTATTCTTTCGTATATTTTCGTCAGATGGTCCATACAGTGGAATGCCTCTATAATTATTACAGCTTCCTGCATCTCCTTTACCTTTATATATCGGTATTTTTATTGCTTTGCCTATTGCTTTGCCCTACCTTTCCCTCTCTCCAACTACTTGTTCATTAAAACTGATGATTCCTCCCTCTCAAACTCCTCTCCTCCCCCACCACCAACTGTGGTATATATATATAATGAATATATAAATATAGTATATATATATATAATATATATATATATATAATATATATAAATAATATATATATCTATATATATATATATATATATATATATATATGAGTATATTATATATTATATATATAATATATATATAAGAAGCAGTTAACTTGTAGCACAACATTAAAATACTTTATATATATTCTGGCTTAATAATTATCTTCCACTGAATAAAATAATTTCCATTATGTTTGTATGTTTAATTAATCTTATACTTGGTTAGTTATATTTATTTTATTCGTTGATTTTTTTTCCACCAAGATCTGGGGGTAAGGTGCGGTGACATGCACCGGTAAACAAAAGAAAGTGTAAGAAAGAATATGAAATAATCGAAAAGAAAGCCAGCCTTACCGCCCCTCCTAATTAATTAGTAGAACTCGTCGCAGTCCAAGAAAAATCCACCATATGAGCTTCACCGGGGACCGGCGACGGACCCCAACTATGGTATATCGTCAAGGTGTAGGGTTCATACCTGCCCAGGTTGGCCACAAGCCTAACCCTCACAAACCCCCCGCCATTCACTCCTATTATCATCCTTTATTCTCGCGCTCTGCCCAAACTCACAAATTTTCTCTCCTCCAGACATTCCTTTACTGACTCATCCACTTTTCTTCTGTCTCTCCAGCCGGTCGATTTCCAAGACACTCACCACTATACATCAGATTAACCAACCGACTATCATCATTCATATTTCAATTCCTTTCCTACATGACCAAACCATCTCAACGTACTTTCATTTAATTCTCTTTTATCCTTTCTCAAACAGACACAATAACTCTCTAATACGTTATACCTCAATTTTATCAATTCTTCTCACCATAACACGCTCCCTAAGATTGTCATCTGAACACATTGAACTCTAGATTATACCCCTTATTACAGACCATAGTCTCACTACATACTATTAACATAACAAACAGGTATACATACGAACCTAGCGTCACCAAGACCTAGTCCTTTACATCCACCAACGATTTAATTGCACCAGCCACCTCCTGCCCATTTCACAACTCCTACTACGTCTCTCCATCAATCCGTTCCCTTTTCGAATCCAACATATATCTTAAATAATTAAACAGACACCTTTCCAGCTGCTCACCATCTAACATAAATTCACACCTGAGACTGTCCTCACTCACAAAAATAACCTTACTCTATGTTACGTTAATTTCAAACCCTATTTAACAACACTCTGCCAAATCTCTATACCACCTCCAAACATCTCTTCAGATCACATCACACAAAACGCAAATCATCCGCTATATAATAATAGGTATGGGCATCCTCACTCACCTCCATTATCTCCATCATTCTACACATTTTCTGCACTCCACCTCTATTTTTTTCAATACACCCCATCCATACATGATTGAATAACTCATAGGAGACATGACACATCCCTGCCTCACTCCGCTATTAATTATTAAACCAATCATTTATTACACCATTTATTCTTACCACGCTTCACTATCGTCAACATACTTTTGATTCCATTCAGAAAGCTACCACCAACACCATATATTACTTAACACCTGCCATACGGAGCTTCCTAATTAATCCTATCATACAGTCCTGTTGCAAATCCAAAAAACCTAATACAATTTATTCTTCTTCTCTTATTTTTCTGTCATTTTTTTTCAAATGTAAAGATTTGATCCACACATCTCTACCACTCACCCTTAAACGCACCTTGTTCTTACATAATAATATTATATATATATATAATATATTATATATATATTATATATATATATAAATATATATAATATAGTATATAATATATATATATATATAATATATATATTATATATATATATATCTCTTCTTTTCTTTATGATACCTTCTACTTTTCCCAAGAATGGAGTATAGGTGCGTGAACGAGCAATCGGAAAAGAAAAGCAGTAGAAAAAAATGACAAAAGTCGAAAAAGAACAGCCGCAGCCTTACCGTCTCCTCTGTAAACCATTAAATTAGTGAAGAACTCGACCAGTCAGAAAAATCACCTAAACGCTTATGGGAACAGCGACGGACCCATCACTATGGTAGATCGTCATGGTAAGGGTTCATTCCCTTGCCCATGTGGTGCACAAAACATACCCCCTCAACAATCCCGCCAATTCTACTCCTGTTATAAAACCTTCTCTCGCCTCTACCCCATAACTCAACATTCTCTCCTTCAAACACGTGCGTTTACTGACTCAAATCCACTTTAATCTTCGGTCTCCCAGCCGGTCGGTTTTCTACACACTCACCACTATACATCCCCGCTTAACCCACCGACTTCATCCATCTTTTCATATGACCAAACCATCTCAACAGAACTTCTTACATTTATCCTCTCATTTACCTTTCTTCACAACCACACAACTTTCTAATAAGATCATGTCCTCATTTTATCAAATTCTCTCACACCATTAGCACACCCCAAGATGTCCATCTGAAACAGTGAACTTTTAAGATCTGAGGGGACTTTTTTTCAGCCAAGTCTCACTACTATAAAACAATAATCACAGGTAAAACAACATACCCTCATGTAAGAACCCTAGCATAGCTCAAGACTTAGTCCCTTTACAATTCACGACGATTTAATTGCACCAGCCACGCTCCTGCCATTTACAACTTTCCTACTACCACTCTGCATCATCCGTTCTTTCCCTCTTCATCCAACATATACCCTAAAATATTTTAAATCAGACACTTGTTCCAGCTGCTCACCATCTACCATAACTTCACATCTCTGAGGATGTCCTCAACTCACACCATTACCTACTCTTAATCCCACGTTTCCTTTCAAGCCCTCCTTTAACACACCCTGCCAAAATCTCTCTACCAATCCTCTCAAACTCTCTTCAGATTCGCGCACACTAGAAAGCCAAATCATCCGCATATAATTAGGTAGGGCACCCTCCACTTCTCTCCATTCTCCCGTGACTCAATACCATATATATAATATATAATATATATTATATATATATATATATATATACTATATATATATATATATATATAATATATATATATATATATATATATATATATATATATATATATATATATATATAGTTAGTTAATTTACCATATAGCCTCTTAATCCTGAGGTAATTGGTAAGGAAAAGTATTTGTATGGTTTCTTTGACCAAGTGGAAGGTGCAGGAGATATTTAGGCCCGATAGAAAGCCCTCTTCAGCGCGACGTATCGGAATGCTTGTCAACCGTAAGGCGTGGGTTTCGCATCCTAGTACGCGCTTTTTGCCAATGCGAGAAGCATGAAGAAGATCGATTTGTTTTGTGAATAGACCTGTCGTTGTATGTGTTAAGCTATGGTTGGGATGTGTGTGTATTGAGATTTGTGTAATACACTATGCGGTAAACTGCAATACGTAAATATTACAAAAAATCTCCTACTAACGACAAATTTTTTTGTGTTTCGCGTTCAACGTGGCCCGAACAAGAATCCCGAACCCATACTGATGAGGGAAATCTGTTCTTAAGGCGAGCCAAAAAGCTCGCCTTAACCCACTGAGCCCAAAACGTGAACCATATATATAAATATAATATATATATAATATATATATATATATATATATATATATATATATATAATAGGTATATATATATATATATATATAATTATATATCTCATTCTACCGTTCTCTACAACCCAAGACTGGGGGTAAGGTGCGTAATGCATCGGAAAAGAAAAGCAGTAGGACAACATGAGTCGAAAAGAAACCTCAGCCTTACCGCCCCCCTTATATTAATTAGTAAGAACTCTTTGCAGTCAAAAAATCCACTCTAGAGCTTCAACGGGACCACGAGAACCCTCACTATGGTAAATCGTCAGTGTAAGGGTTCATCCCTTGGCCCAGTGGGACCACATCAACCATACCTCAGCTAAACCCTGCCATTCACTTCCTATTATGTCACCTTTATCTCTTCGCTCCTGCCAAACTCAACTTTCTCTCCTTCAGAACATTCGTTTACTGACTCATCCACTTTTTCTTCGGTCTCCCAGCCGTCGGTTTCCCAACACCACTTTCGCCCATGATAACATCCGCCTTAAACAAGCCGACTATCATTCATCCTTTTTGTATATCCAAAATAACATTCTCAACATAACTTTCATTTTTCTCTCATTTTACCCCCTTTCTTTACACCACACAACTCTCTAATTTAAAATCTCTAATACGTTCATTCCTCATTTTATCTACTTCTTCTCGACACCCTAGCACGTGGCCCCTAAGATTGTCCATACTACACTATTGAAACTAACTATATATAATATATATTTTTATAGTAAATGTTTTAATATCTCTATCTCTATTTAAATCCACACAAACTAGTATTCTCTTTTCTATATTTTTTATATATAATAATATTATATAAGAAGAAAAGCTTAATTTTTCCCTTACCGCATTCTGGTCAACACCATTCTGAAGTGTGTGTCTCCGAGATTCTTTTTTCTTACTAGTTTTCTTATGAACGGGCAAACTGAGGGGGCTGGTGTCCAGCTACAAGCAAAGAGCAATGGACCATTACTAATTTGACGATTGCATAAAGCATCTCTCTCTCCTTGGAATTTGGGAGAAGGGATTGTAACGAGCAAGCATAAATTCGCTTCTTCTTTGTTTCAATTCTCTTGCCATAAATTTTATTTGTATCATTATAGTTTGAATTTACATTATTGCTAGTATATGAGAGAACATGTGAGGGAGGAGGGGGAGGAATTCTTAATCTATTCTGATTAGAATTTTGAGGAACAACCATTGTACTATTCCTTCCCGTATGAGATTTTAAAAGAGTAGATGAATTGGTACGTCGGTGGGTATTTTCAGAGTTTCCTCGGTATACAGTTTCTATCGCTAGTTGGTCTTGGAGGACACTTGTAAGAAAATATGAAAATATATAAATCGAAATTAAAGAGGTTCTTAAAAGGAGTAAAATAAAAATAACAAATAAAAATAATGTCCGAATCCAACTATCGATTAAAATAATAGTAAAGCTAGATATAAAATATATATATTTTTTTTATATTAACATGATAAAAGTTATTTTAACCCTTCTAATTACTTCACCTTGTAAATATTATTTCTTAAATTACACTCATGAGCGAAGTGTAATTAAGGTGTGGACATACTCACTCCTTATTAATATAGTATGCAGGACCTAAGGCAATGCGAAATTTTCAATGTTTGTTATTATTAACAGGTACAACATATTCACGGAACTTAATCTTGAAAAATAAACTTCGCATCATGGTTCAAACTGCAAGAATTGCTCAAATCCTACACAGAAATGGTTAACTCACTGCAATTAGTTTTCTGTGAGTGGAAAATGTTTATATGTGAAAAAAAAATAATTTGTGTATATGCTGATACGTTTAAGTATCATAGTACTTTAGACAGGTGTATTATACAAAATGGGGAAACTAATGAAATAAGACATCGCCCACAAGGAAAACAATATTTTGAGTCGCCATCTAACTGCTAAGATCTCCCACCGAATTTTAAATACCATTCAACTATAAATAACTTAGCATTAAGTAAAAAGATCGACGTAGCAATTACTTCAACTTATTAAATGTATTAAATTAATGAAAAATTTTTCAAATATAAATTTTTTGAACTGTATCAAAAATGGAATCAAATTAGAACAAATTCTCTCTCTCTTCTTTGAAATAACCATTCTGGGAGATTTAAATGTAACCGTCATGACTTTCATCATGACTTGGTGAACAATCCCTTGAATTCTCAATTCTATTTGAACATCAATGATCGGTTATCCCAGCCTTATCCATTGTCTTAATCCTCTTTGAAGATAAATAAATATCACCATTTTATGAGTAGGTGAGTATGCGTGTGGTGTGTGTGTGTTTTTCCAACATAAATACAGTACCTCGAGTTTTTTTTTTTTTTTGTAGCCGAGATAAAAAAAATGGCCTGCAAACAAGCATTTATAATGTAAATGATATGGTAAAGTTACTATACGAATTTTCTACTGGATTAAATGTTAACAATGATAAGCACAAAATGCATTTCCTCGTTCAGTCAACATTACCACCAATATATAATCTAATAAATAATTAAAAAAATTATGAACGTTCACAAGATGTTGTCCTCTATTAGTATATGGGATGGAGTCAGCATATTTAAAAAAAAAATATCTGGTATGCAATTTAAACGGAAGCAAATTTTTTTCATTAAAGTTGGAACATTTCTAAAATTGTTTCCAACGGTATCTATAAAGGTAATGTAAGAACGGTGTCCGAAAGAGTGTTAATGGCTTGGAAATTATCATTATAGAAACTTGGTTTTGTGTGACGAATCTGAAGAAAGTTGAAGCGGTATAAGGGTATGGTAAGGTGTATTACAGGAGGGGGTAAGAGAGTAAATGTAGATAAGAGTAAGGTGATGGTAGTGGGTGAGGAGAGTCCACGGTGTGAAATCATGTTGGATGGTGAGTAATTGGAACAAGTATCAGAGTTTAAATACATAAGCTAAATGTTAGATAAAAAAGGAACGGATGATACAGTGTGGTAGGAAAGTTATGAGTGGTAGGAAGCTGGCTGGTGCAATTTAATCTTTCGTGAATGCAAGGGGACTAAGCCTTGAGTACGCTAGGCTGCATGAGGGCATGCTGTTACCAGTGTTAATGCATAATACTAGAAAATGGTGTGGAATAAGGTACAATCTGTTCAGATGGATAATTTTAAAGGCGTGTTAGGTGTGATAAGAATTTACAAAATGTGGAATGGGAGGGAGGGAGCTGTGTGGTATGAAGTAAGGTATGAATAAAAAAATAAATAAGAGTGTATCAAGATGGTTTGGTCCTATGGAAAGGATGGAAGAAGTCGGTTGGTTAAACGGATGTATAGAGGAGGTGTGTGTGTGTGTGCTGGGAATCGACCGACTGGGAGACCAAAGAAAAAGAGGATTGAGTCAGCAAAAGGGTGTCCGAAGGATAGGAATGCAAATTTAGCAGAAGCTAGAAAAATAGTGCGTAATAGGTGTAAATAGTGATGTTTTGTGAGGGACATGGTTGTGGGCTTGGCTCAGGAAATGAATCTTTCACACTTTGGAGCTCTAGGGAGAATATTTGCTGCGACGAACTCGCACTTAAGGGTACGAGGGGATTTTCCTTTCGACTTACGGGTCATGTTCTTTTACTAAACTATTTTTTCCGGTTCATGTTGGGCACCCCACCCCCAACTATGGGTTCGTGGGGAGGAAAAAAAAATGGAAAGAAAGATATAATTCCATGAGTTATAGCTAATAATCGTATGTATTAAGAAGCTAATTATTACGGCAGATTACATAAAATATGCTTAAGGAGGCTATATGAAAACGTTCATTTTTTTCTATGAAAGCTACTTGCAAAAAATATAAAATTATTTTAATTAGGAAAAATCAAATATAAAGCAATATTAAGTCTATCATTACTCACCTTTTATCCTTATTAGTTTCACTGTATCTTTTGTTATCTTTTCTTAAAATGGCATCTTTACCGACTTTCTGTAGATCACTCTTGCTTCGCTCTTTAAACCAAGTTTGAAGAGCTGATCTCATACCTGTTCGGTTAAGCGGAGGGCCATAATTATTGGTGTCAGAGGTAAGTTTGTGACCTTCTGCATCTAACAATCGTTCAAGGCTACCACCACGATCTTTCCACAATAGGTTCTTAGAAGAACAACGCTTTAATTATGGAAAAAACAAAGAAAAATGACAACACTGAATTTAAAATGGTACCTAAAGCAAAATGACATTATATCATCGTGATACTGATATTTAAAAAGATAATTAATAAGCAAAAAAAAAAAAAAAAAAAAACAAAAAAAAAAAAAAAAAAAACTAATTAATAAGCAATTGCCAACAGTAAGTGAAATCTATAATATATGTTGTAAGACATACACAATTACTAAGAATATGGGAAATAAACTAGTTTTATTTCGTTTATGTTAGTAATTTACAGAATTACAAGTAGTTAGCTTAAACTAATTCTGGATTTTTCAATTACCATTCTACCAATTTGTGGATCCTTAAAAATATTTTCTTAACACGTTTAAAAAGGTTTGATAATAGTTCAATCTCTGATCACATAAAATGACTTTAGTTAAGATTATTGAAAATAATATAATTCATCACTACACGAGTGATTTCAATTATTTTAATAAAGCTCTGCAGAATTCTATAATGAATAAGAGCTGACGAGAGACTATTGCAAGAGTAATAAAAAATATAGAAAAATAAAAATTCTAATTTGATTTCATTCTTTAAGAAAAAAAACTATTACTATATCATTATTACAATATTTTTAATATATTAAGATAGTTTGGTCATAAAGAAAGGATGGGTGAGAGACGGTTGATTAAGTGGATGTATAGAGGAGAGTGCATTGGAAATTCACCGTCTGGGAGACCTAAGAAAAAGTGAATTGAGTCAGTGAAGGAGTGGATTAATGAAAGGAATGTAAATTTGGTTCAAGCGAGAAGAATGAAGCATAATAAGAGTGAATGGCGGGTTTTTGAGAGAGGACCTGGCCAAGGGGATGAACCCTAACATTAACAAGATATCACAGTAGGGTCTTTTGCGGTGTTGTGAAGCCCTAGCTTGGATTTTTGGCTGCGACGGGCTAGCACTTAAGGGTATGAGGTGAGGGTATGGGGGTTTTCCTTTCGATTTGCGTAATATTCTTCTACTTAACTATTCTGTTTTCGGTGAATGTTGGGCACCCTACCCACATCTGGGGGCATGTAAGGAGGATTAGAAAGAAAGAAAAAACTGCTGGGTAGAACGAAAATTGAAATGTTAAATATTAAAAACTATATTTAAAATATAAACTAACAACGTTTAATAATTCCATGTTTCGTTAAATGAATAAAATTACAAAAAGAAATACCTTTCCCTATTCCAACGTTTATCAGATCTCGATTCTCTTTCCAAAGAATTAGTCATCCTAATATTATTAGAAGGTACAGAAGAATGTTGAGAAAATGGAATATCATTCACATCTTGGGATCGAGGGGGTTTAGGAGGCCCAGAGGAAGTGCACTGATGATTACTTGATAATCCTTTACTACTCATTCCTTTTATACCACCTACTCCTATTCTTATATCCAATTTTGTTCTAGTGGGCTTTGGAGTTTTGGATATGATTTGTTATTACAAAACAGATACTCGGTTATTAATACCTCTGAAGAGCTAGTCATCGGCAGAGTTTGATAAGAGAGTGAGAAAGAGAATATACAGACGAAAATCATATTTTTACAATGTATTTGAGAGATTAAGATCAGTTAAAACTAATTGTCTTAGATGATCGATTTAAAATAAGATATAGTTTGGCGATTATATCCTTGGTGTTTCTAGAGGTACTTTATCTCTAGCTAAAGTGTGCTTTAACCAACTTATCGCAGATCGAATTAATAATTTCATTATAAATAAATTTGTTGCTTATTGGCTTTCTTGTGTGGTATTTTGATCCAGATATTATAATAATATTTTGAATTGTTACTATAATAGAAAATAGAACAAATATGCAAAATACTATATACATATGAAACAAAAAATAAGTCATCAGGAGCAACTAGTGAGATATTTCAACACAATTTCTGTAATTAAAGGAATACTAAAACTTTTATACAGTTCTACCAACTTTTACTCTTTCATGATCCTAGATTTTAAATTACCACAAAAATGACACGTTGATGAATTTCGATAGCTAAACACAGATAGATATACAGTACATATATAAGATATATAATATACAAGGTCTTATATAGAGCCCCCTTTTCAGTATACACTCCACACACACTAAAATCTGACATAGATATATATATATATATAATACCATTAAAACATTATCAATATATAATTAATAATTAGATAAAATAACAAAATAAAACAAAAAACAAGTATAAGAGATATACATATTATATATACCAAATATTATAACACAGATAGCTGCAGAAATAAATTATATAAAGGCCATATATATAACATACACAAGAAAAAATAGAGCGAAGAATAATACCGACCAGATACATATATTATAATATAAATAATAAGATGAACTTTAAAGGTATATAATGAAGTATTATATATTATATACAAACATAATATAGTAATATAAAAATACATATATAAATATATTTATAATAGAACATAATATAATTTTATACTTACCATACACATTTGTCCTTATACACACTACCACTATATACGACATACATCACACCCACAATAATATATGATGAAAGTATCTCTATAAATTGTAGAATATATACACATATATATAAAATATAATATAATAGCACACATGAAACATATTAACAGAATTTAATACATAGAAGACACTCAATATACATAAGTGATAAATACGTGAAGATAAGAAGAATAGAATATGAAATACAATATGTAGAACATATATAATAGTGCCGATAATGGATTTATCTTTATATAAATCTTATCATATACACATATATATGCAATAAGTGAAAATATACAAATATATATATGAGACAGATGTATTAATTAATACACATATAAAAACATTTGCCAAAAAATTTTAATACAAAATGTACAGAAATAGAGAGAGAAATCTTACATACTACATATTATATATTATACAAAAATATATATAATATATAAAAACATAAGATATGAGATATATTATATATAGAAATATAAATAATATATAACTTACTACGATATAAATAATAAATTATACCAACATCCATATAAAATATATATAAATAATATAAAATATAAATATTTAAACATACATACAGATCTATATAAACAAATATTCATAGAACATTTAATATACAAATTTATGTGAAATAAAATTTTGATTTTAATGAGTATGCAGATCCTGATAGCAATGTAGAAACATAAAATATTAAGAGAGTACCTCTATAATATGATATAATATATATATATATTATAAAATAATATATACATATAATATAATTGGTTTAACTATTACACATATAAAAATATATAGTGTCTTAAAATAGAGAGAATTTAAGGAGAATAAATAAGATATAATAAATACACAAAGAATAATACTATATTATACATTATACAAAAGAGATAGCCACATAAATAATGTATAAGATATAGCACATGAGAGATATGGTGAATAAAGAGAAAATATAGAATATAACTAAGAAAAACATATAAAAAATATAGAGATCATAAGAAAAAAGATAGATGAGAAGATAGATAGAAATATAAAAATATAATTTATAACAAATATAAAATATGATATAATTTTAAAAGACATAATATATATATATAAATAAGACACAACAACATAAAAAAAACAATAAAAAAATAAAGATCATCAATACATCTATACATAGAATCCCATTAATAAAAAAAAAAAAATAATATATTAAGGAAGATCAAAGTTATATATAATAGAGAAATAAAAATATACTAAAAAAAAATATATTTCCATAAAAATAAAAAATAAAACATCTTCCTTTAACCATAAGTCGCCCTCAAAGAAATTTCTCTCCTTTTGACAAGGTCCAGGCCACTTAATAATTCATACTGGCTGGGTAAATCGGGACTCCGCGTACCTCCGTATCGTCTTATATTCCATTGAATAAGAGTATTTCCGCAGGTGTCTTTCAAAGTTATGAACAAGTTCTTGATCGAAATGCTTTTTCTTTCTTCATGACTCAAATTGATAAGCGATTCGCGTTTTTTACCTAGGCTAATTTTAACCTTTTTTCGACGCTCTAAATATCGATCGAAATTGAGTTCTAGCGTTGTTTTTAAAGGTTGAATATTGTTCAGAATTTCACAAAGTTCGGTAATAGAAACACCATCCATTGACAAAATTCCCTCCAAACCCAGGCATACTGTAATCTTTTCAAGCTTTGGAGAAACGCAGCAAATATGATTTAAAACCTCAACGAAGTCAATTTTTAATTCTTAAAGAAAAAGCATTTCGATCAAGAACTTGTTCATAACTTTGAAAGACACCTGCGGAAATACTCTTATTCAATGGAATATAAGACGATACGGAGGTACGCGGAGTCCCGATTTACCCAGCCAGTATGAATTATTAAGTGGCCTGGACCTTGTCAAAAGGAGAGAAAATTTCTTTGAGGGCGACTTATGGTTAAAGGAAGATGTTTATTTTTTATTTGATGACAGTATATTCTTTTTTTTAGAAAATTTTCACGAAACTACTCCCAAAACAATACATATAATTAGGATCAGAGAGGATATCGATGATCATAATTTTTTTAATGAATTTAAAGTTGTGGCTCATAAAATAAGTAAGCTTTTTAAACGAAATTAAAATAATTTGTAACAATTAACCAATTTAAAATTTCTTTATTGATATATAAATGTATTCATAACCACTGTTAGTTTTTCGATATTAATCATAAAATAATTGGCCTTTATAGATTTATCATATTTTTATGTTGAATCACGAAAATGATTTAAAATGTATTGATTTTATTTATTCCCCCCTAAAATCAAATTTTTTAGGAAATTATTTTTAATGGTAACTACAATAAAAAAATTTATAAGTGAAAAATAAGTAAAAAATAAGAAAAAATTAAATATAGTGTACCTTAATTTTATAGACGACTCGCGTATAACTCATGCTCATTCAATTTTTGCTTCCTCGGCTTAAATTAGCTGAATCAAACGAATGAAATTGAGGTTAGACTTAGCCGAAAGCCGAAAAAATGCGATAGTTAAAAATCAAAAATTCTATTTCATACTTAGAATAATCAAAAGGTTAGCAAATAGTACAACGTAGTAAGTTCTACAAACATACTTTAATTTCAACTTGTTAGGTCATACGAGTTTGAAAATCATAAGGCCTGTCAAATATTATGGACATTTTACACTTTCTGGAAATTCCGATCTAAAAAATTCTCTTGTAAGTAAAAGGAAAAGAAGATCAAAAATCTGTTCCAGAAAGGACAGCAAAGCGCCATAAAGGCAACGTTACATTTGAATTTTTTAAATAATCGTAGAAAAAAAAATAAGGTCATACGTAAATGCAATTTCAATCCTATGACCTAGTTATGACCTACTGTAAGGGGGCACGCTAGTTACGGCCTAAATTCCGTGTTTTTTGTCCTGATTTCTGGTGGAAAAAATTTCTAAAGGGGAAACAAATCAATTTAAATTTTTGGCAAACCCCATATTTAACGGAACGATCGAGATCTGGATTCTAGAGAACAGGGGAGGATGACAAAGCTAAACAGGTAAGAATGAAAAAAAGTATAAAAAAATCAAATAAATAAATAAAAAATAAAATAAAGATGGTAAATATTTAAATTTATTTCGTTTTGAAAATAAATTTTCGTATTAAATAAAATTATATTTAAAAGAGTTTAATTAATTAAATTTTTTCATATAAAGAGATTCGGCGGTGTTTATATTCACTTCCAAATTTAGTTCTTTGAGAGAAAAATGGCCTCCAAAAAATTCCATTAGCTGCACACGGGGCTACAAGATTCGGAAAACTATAAATTTGAACCACGGTTTTGGGCGTTTCTTATTTTTGATCTCGATTACAATACAGTGGAAAAGCTCTGTACGTATATTGTTAAGGCCATAAAATTTTCTAAGCGATTGTGCGGCGGGGACCGAAATACTTCGAAAATCTAAAGCCTTGTATCAATATACATAAAGACGAAACTCACCCTGGTTTGCCTGAAAATTCTAACATTAAAAATAACAATATATCGCGAAGAATAGTTTCTCACGTTCTACAACGTGGCGTGGATGAAAAGAAGAAGAATCAGATATTCAAATATCTTAACAATACACACAATATTTATCGTAGGATAGTGACGAGCAACCAATCGAAAAAAATGAATCCGTCGACAGATCATGCATTTTGTATGACCATTATTCCTAAAACTATTGTGGTTTAAAATCGGCTGAAGGTAAAAAGGGTAGATTGGATAAAAGATTTTAGTATTCCTTATTCCAGAAATTGTGTTGAATCTTCTCCTGTGCTCCTGTGACTTTTTTTTGTTCAATAAAATGTTAGGGCTTAAACGATAATTTGTTCTTTTATATTTGCCAATAAAAATATTTTAAAATTTGGGATCAACACCTTACTGAGATAGTAAAAGAGGAAAATAATATCGTCTCGATAGTTTAAAAACACTTTACTGAGAATAAATATTAAGAAAACACGGATTATGCACATATTTAAATGATAATTATGCAAAGTTTACTGACTTTATTTAATACATGAAAAAATATATTACGTCTATTATTCTTTCTCTGTTTCAATTGCCGATGATGCTCTTAGAGGTATTAATCAACCGTTCTGTTTTTAATAACATCAATGGATTACGTTCCCGATAGGCTTTATAAAGGAAGGTTTTTTTCTCAACTACTGCTTTTTCGGAATCATTTTTAGATTATCTTCATCTTCGGATTCATTTTCGCTAGACCTGTTGCTGTTACTACTATCGCCACTGTCGCTGCCGCCGCTGCGTCTACCACTGCCACTACGACACTGATTACCAACCTGAGTCGAGCAGCCTGCTAATACAGCGTTACTATATCTACATGACTAGATCTCTGACAAACTACACTACTACTACCTGTGTGCTGCCTCGTGGTAGAATAGTATAAACGGTTGGAATAGAGCGTAGCTACTCGCCTGAGAAATAAAATGAAAGTATGTGAGATGGTTTTGCAGGTAGTCACGTGCTATAACGTAACCGCGATCCTCGTTATTGCTAGGATCATCCTCGTCCTCTTCAGACAACTCTGCTTTCATACTTATTTTTTTACTCGCCTTTCCTAATCCTATTTTAGGATCACCGTAATTTTGATTGGGGCTGTATTTAATTTCGCTATCGGCTGAAAAATCAGTTTCGTTTTTACTCGAGATCATTTTGGACATCTCCTGAATGGAATAAAGGTCGGATGAAACAGTTTCGTTAGATCGTGCTACTCTATGTATCGTCTCCCACCCTTTTTCACGCTCATTTTCCCGCCGCCGCTGCTGCTGCTGCTGCTGCTGCTGAGCTCTCTCGGTATCACCAGGTTTTTTCACATCCCGCTGCTGCTCCGGGCACCGCTCTGCAGCATCAACTTTATCCATCTTCGGTTCCGGGCCCTCCTGTCGTATTTTTGTTTTGTCAGCTTTGTCCTGTTTTTGCTTCTCCTCCTGTTCCAGCGATTGTGGTTCCGCGACCTTTTCTCTTTTCTCCTCCTCTCGCCTTTGAGGATTGTCATTATTCTTTCTCTGTTCCTTCTTATCCCCGGGGGGATTTTGCGCATCGTTAGCCTTGTTTTCTTCTCTATTGGATTCGATATTTTTACAAAAAGATAAATAACTCACTCGGGCAATCCTTATTTTCATTTTCGCTTCCCTGGTTGACCAACATTTTTAATTGAACCAAACTTTTCAAAGTTCTTTGAAGGCATATGTCGTATGGAACGTTTTCGAAATCTCCGGTCGTGGGATTACTTTCACTTTCTATTTCAACTGTAGCACGAGTAGTGTTGCTGCTGCTAGTGGCGGTTTCGCCATTATTCCCCTTCTCGAAGGACTTCGCAAAGTATATGCAAATTAGTCGCACCGTTGGAATTTTCATATATCTTCTCTTTCTCTGTTATTTTTAAAATTTCGCTCGAGGAACTGCTGCTTTTTTCGTCTTCGCTTAAATTTAAATCAATCGAACACACATCCGTAAATGGTGTCTGACTCCTCCGTTTCAAAACATCTTGTTTTTTTTGGTTCTTTTGAAGTTTTGAAGCGTCACTGTTTGTAAATTCGATTGAAGAAAACCCGCGTTTTATGATTGGCTTACTTTGGTGTTGCTCTTCTCGCGCTACGCTCTCATACTTTTGTTTTTTTTCCGAAATAGGTGCGGCGCCCGGAACGCTTTCCGAAATTTTCATCGACTTCGACCGCTTTGCTTTAGAGGGTGCGTTCGAACTCGAACTTTTACGATTTTTTTTGCTATCGCTGCTGTGATTACTTGTCAACAATTTTTTGTTTTCGTGACCTTTACTTTTGTTGCGATTCTCTTTCAGGGTTACATTAAAATTTAGCTGAGGTTCATACTGATCTGGCCGATTTATTATCTGAGGTTGCTGCTGTTGCTGCTGTTGCTGCTCCCCTCTCTCTGGCTGTTTTTTGATTTTTAACTGCCGCTGTTCCTGTTGTTCTCTCTTTCTCTTGTCCCCAGTATCGCGATCGTCATCTCCCTCGTTGCTTTTTTTTCTCTTATTATTTCTGTTTTTAGTCGTATTAATTTTAATATCTATTTTTTTACCGTTTGCGCAAATGGAGTCTATATTTTTTAAAATTTTTTTCATAGTCTCATCGATGGTTTCTATATTGTCGTATGTGCATTTTATAGAATCGTACATACGAGGCATGTAGATTTCCTTCAAACATTTCTCAATTTTTACGATAGCGAAGGAGTACTTCATTTTTGGAATTTTTATTTGATATCTACTGAAATTGAAAAGAGGAGTCATGGTATTGGAGTTTTTTCTATCTTTAAAAATGATGTTTAAATCGATTGCTCGTTCTTTTTATACGCAAAAGGTTGACACTGCGTAAAATAATGTACTTCAATAAAATCGCTGTATTTTGCATTCGACGATTTGTTAATCAATATTGTAAAGGTCGACGGGTTCCACGACGCTTCATCCGTTTCCTCGTCGTAATAATGGTGTGAATCATCTACTGAATGTGAATTTCTCTTTAAAATTTTGTGAGGTTTTAAACTGGTATGCAGATAAAACGCATCCATGCCCACAATGTGGGCGCTGCAGAGACGATCGGTGGGCGTGAAATGAAAATATACTTTGTTCATTTTCTTCATTTCGTGAATCGGGGAAATGTCGAAGCAGCTGTACCATAACCGAAACGGGTAGAGAAAATCGTATATATCACCCCCTTTCGTGAATTTGTGAACTAACCGATTTTCATTTAAATCAAATTGCTTTTTGATGTATTTCAGCGTTTCTTCGGAATAAGTGATCACTTCATCGTATTTTGCTGCTTGTCGAACAGAATATTCGTTGAAGGGGGAAAACAATACGTATCGACTTATAAAGTCGTCCAATTCATTTCTAAGAATTTCTTTTTCAAATAATAATTCTTTGACGTTAACCGATTCATTCAAACTACACTCGAGTTTGTCAAAGGGGTGGTGGGCATAGATGTTCGACTCCAGTAAGTCTTCGATCGAAAAAGTTAAACTGAAGTGACCGTTAACCACCCTTTTAAGTTTTTTAGCGCTCGTTCCATTTTTGCGAGATTCTTCGGGCTCTCTTTGATTTAACAATGAGAACAAGTATTCCCGGGCGCCCTCTTGATGTTTGTTAACTCCCGTTTGCCTTATTTCCGATTTTTTGATGTCTTCAAATATCAGTTCGCAATTTTCTTTAGTAAAAATAGTCGGCAGACCTAGATTGATTTCTTCGTTGAAAAATGATCCGTCGAACAAACCTTTCGATAGGTGAACATTGTCGGTAGCGGGGCCTTCGTTATTTATCTCGTCCTTCTTATTCGGTTCTAATTCATACACGCAGTCGCTGATAATATTATAGAAGAATTGATAATATTTCTGGTTATTTTTAATTTGGTGGCCCCTATTTTAATATCGGCGTCGGCGTTGGTAACGCCAGCGTCATTATCTTCATTCCTCTCGCGTGCTCTAGAACTGATTCGCGAAGAAAGTAGATCGATCCGATGAAACGTCAATTTCAGCGAAGAGTCCTGCGGTTTTTCCGCATCCTTATCGTGCTTGCGCGTTAAAAGTTCGCTCATGCCCCGTTTCATAAAAGAGCAGATTTTCTTAATTTCTAGTGAAAGAGATTTTTCTTCATTTTGAAAATATTTCAAATTAAAATTTCTTTCGCTTATCAAGTCGAAAATTTGATACTCTTCATTGTATATTTTTTGATCGCTCATTTCATTTTTGGCGTGATTTAGGTATTTGATTTTTGTCAATGCCCCGTAGATATAATTTTTAAAATAGGGTTTTTCGTATTCAGTTCTCTCTTCCGTCACCGCGAAAAGGGTAACTAGACAGGCGTAAATAGCGATGTTGGACGAGTGGGAGTAGCTAAAGATGACTGGATATTTTTCCTCTTCGTTCAGCGAAAACTTGTACGTTTTAGTAAAATAGTTTCTTTTGCAAAAAATATTTTCGTTTAGGGGATCGATGTAAACCAGAGAGTCTTCGTGAAGGGGTATGGTCACGACTCGTTCAGTCATTAGTTTGTTGGCGTTTTCTTTAGCTTCCAATAAATATCGCAAGGCCTCTTTTTTTCGTAACGTCGCACGAATTATGAATTTTTTGGTACTGTTCGTCAATTTCTTTTGTGACGTCGCAATCGTTCAAAATATCCGTTTCAAATCTCGGTTTGCTGGACTCGAACGACGTCGAGGGAATACTGGATTCCATGGTGGGCGAATGAATCGAGAAAGTGCCCTTTTGACGGTATTAATAACGATTCTTGCGCTCCCGAGAGTCGAGTTAGTCTTCGCCCTGTAAAAAAAAACAAAAAATAAAATTGTTATATATAATATATGATTAATTTATTTATAATTTTGTAAAATTAGAATATAATAAAGCAACGATTTTAAGTTTTTCAAAATTTAAAAAAAAACACTTAATTTTTTAATTATGACAGAAAAAATAATCGAACCGCTCGGACACAAATCGTATACGAGAATAAAATCCTATGAAAAAAGGAGGCGCGCTCCATTAAAACATAAAATCGTAAATCACCCCGACCCTTCGGTTAAAACATTTTTACTACCCGAAGACTTTTTTTCTTTCGACAATTTACTACTTCCCGAAGATTATTGCGATAAATCGCCGCCGCGACTCCAAAGGCTGCAAATGGTAACGGAACCCCATCATCATTATAAAACCGCCGACTTCTTTTTGGAAAATGAAGAAAATATTAAAAAACTAATGATTTCTTTGATGGAAAAAATGATTCCCGGATGGCGGTCCGATAGCAAATCGCCGCCGCCGAAAGATTAGCTGCGAACATTATAGGACGAAGGGCGAGTTGCTCGCTATCGATACAATTGTCTCAGAAAACAAAAACTTCAGACCGTTATTTATGAGTTCAAAATAATATTATGGTGAGAGGATTCGATTTAGGAGAAGAGCTATAGTTGTCAATTCATTTTTATAATACGCTAATGACATCTCGGAAAAATCCCCGACGCGCTGCGTATTCAGATTAACATATCGCCGACATCGCGGACGCAAGCCGACGATTGTCCGAAACATATCCGCGTCTGCTGCTAGCGTCCACCTCATCTCTATACTCACCGTAGAAGACACATGCGATGACAGCGCTGTCGAGCAGCAAAGCCGTCTTCGTATCGGACCGTGTCAAACTAAGGCGTCGCGACGACTGATAGGAGCACTCAATGTCCCCAGAATCTCTCGCTCATGCGGTTACTCTTCCAAAGTATCAGTTCTGAAAAGGAAAAGAAATCTAATTTAAACACGGCTAGGTTTAAGATAAAAATTAAAGGATTCACCTCCAGAATCATCAATACCTATTTAGACACAGCTTTAAAAGTGCCGAAAGTGAAAGGAGGCGCGTTTCCATCTACGAAAATTAAAAAGGTCGTAGGGGATATGACGGTTACGCGTAGTTACGAAAATGCGCTGCAGAAAAGTATTTTAAAACACATGCCGGAAGACGCTTTGACGAAAACCCACCCTATTCGAATAAAAAAAACGAAAAAGGTGCTGTCAGACGAGATAACGCGTTTAAAACTCAACGAAATAACTCACACTCAATTTATGAAACAGCTTGGCGTCAAACTGAACCCTCGTCACGGGGAAATTCTCGACAACATCACCAGACTACGAAATTTAGACGACTTCCCCGAACCGAACATAAAAATTCATAGCGCGAAGTGCGACAATTTTGTAAAAAAAATCGCAACACCGGAAGAGATAAGAATGAACGACAAAATCAAGCGGTCCCCGACGTTACCCACCGAGGAGCGGCGACGACCTCCAACTCCAAAAATTTGTTGAAGAAAGCAAAGCGATGCGCTTATTAGATAGAGCTTTCACGAACGCTATGAAAGGCGTTAAAACCGGGACCGTCAAATTTCTTAAAACGCGGTTCGCGAAGTACCTTATAGTAGGCGGCATAGTTTACGGGACGTTTAAATTAATCGTCATCCCGCACTTGTACGGGAGCTCAGGCTGCCACCTGAATCGCGTGAACCCGAACATTCCGGGGCGCGTAGAGTCCGAAAAAATAATGGAGTATTCCTGCGACGACAAATCATCGCACGGAGAAGTAAGAATAGGAAAACATCCTTTTCAAACCGAAATCGAGCTATGGGAGAACGAGCACCCCTCGGGGGGCAAAGTTCATTCTTACGACAACGAATTTTACGCTCCGGTCAGAGGGTATCCTCACTGCAGCGCCAACGACGTGAAAGCTTACGGTAAATGCGGAGGTTGGGGATCCTTCGGCCCAGGGTTTCCGCTTTCTACTAAATTCGACGTTTCGAAAATGGAAAAAGGAACGAGTATAACCTGCGATAAAGCCATGGGGATCTTAGAGGCCGCTGCTGACCTTCGTCGTGTCACGTCGGTAAAGTGTCAGTACGTGCGTACAGAGGTCCTCCGAGTGCGGGCAAAAACGTGTTTATCAAAACTTAAATACTAAACATTCACATAGTCCGCTTTACGCGACCGACAGGCTGCGGCGATGCTGCGCGCTTTCACTCATTCCGTATTTTAAAAAATCGGAAATCGGACGCCTTCGTGGTTTCTCAATATAATTAGAAATCTTACTATCTATATTAGATAACCAATTATTCGAGGAAACTGAGCGGAAACCTATCGCGAGAAAATTGACAGCGCATTCGGAAAGGCTTCGCTGCCAGCTAGAAGAAAATTATCACACACTCTAGTGTGAAACTAACGCGAAAATGACGCTTGAAACTAAATTACATCATTTATAATTTTATTCTTACACCTCACCCTGTTCTAACTATCCGTTTTTCTGCTTTATTAAAATATAGGCGTTTTAGTTATTTTTAATTTGTTCTGTTTCACTTGGGGTCCATCACCGAGAACACGCTCTATGGCCTCCTTATTAGAACCTATGAATAAAGTATTCGCTCAAACCTCCGATCTCTTTGCTATACTATTTTTTCTCCCTTACTCAATAGTAAATTAGCTGTACCTTTTAAATAATATATTATTTATCATAAGAAATTCATGATGCGTGTGCGGGCAGATGACGACGAGTCACCGTGCGACGATAGTTCTATTCAAGAATAATATATATTTATTAAACTTTATATCTAATATACTTACAGGTGGTAAAATTTTAAAAAATTTACTTTATGTAATATAATAATAATATAATTATTATTTTATAAGTTTTATGGGAATACTTGTCTCGTAAGATTAGTCAACACGTCGGGTACGATGCACGAGTTAAGACCAAATGAGGAAGCGTTAAAAATATTTTTCTAGTATTTTATTCGCATTGGATGGGATGAGAAATTTAATTTCTTCAACATAATAACCACAAATTTAAAATTTAGGTCACTTAAACCGTTCAACAGTTCATCGTCTAACTATTGTTCTTTTTAAGGAGCCTTTCTTCGTTAGTAGTCGTTTTTCTCAGTCTTTAGTTCTCGTTCTCTTTTCTCTCAATTCAAGAATTCGCTACTTATATCTTATATTACCTTATATAACTATAATTACTAATATATATATATATATATAATAAACTATATATATAGCATATAAATATACTATTTATATAACATTTATATAAATATACGATATACTATATAATATATATCACTAGCTATATATACTATATATATACTATATACTTATATATTAATTATTATTATATAATCTATAATATTCTTATATATAATATTCCTAATTCATTATTAATTAGTATGCACGGTCAGATATCATACGTATGATATTAAATATATAACTTTATTATTATATATTATATATATTATATATAATACTATACTATATTATATATATATATAGTTATATATCCTTTATATATATATTAAGTATATCGTACGTATTTACTAATTAGTGTGTGTGGTAGTGCGTGGTGTGCTGTCTGAAATTACCTCATAAAGCATTTTATTTCTTCTTTTCTTGCTGACGATTAGCTTTCCTATGCTTTGCTTATTTTTCTGCTCCACGAGTTTTTTTCTAACCCCTCTTATTCGCTTCCGTAACAACACCGTCCCGGGCTCCCCATCCCAGCAGATCGAAATGAGATTTTCTGAGAAAGGTTATTGGTTATGATTCTTATAACTCTCGCCATCCCTCGTTCTTGCACCTTTGTTTATTTTTTGATTGATTAACCCAACTCTGGTCACCCAATTTCTTCTATAAAGGAACATTATTCAGGACCAGTTTTTCGACATACACAATTACAGATTTGCCTCGGTCCCACTCAAAGAGTGTTGAGCATTTAATTTCTGATTAAACAATAATAAAATCGAATAAATACAATATAATCAACAAGTATTTAAATCAATAGTGTTTGATAATTTCAGGTTATTATCCTTTAATCAAATTTGTTTAATTGCTTGCATCGAAATAAATTTATAAAATACATATTAAAAGAATAAAATTTACTTTCGATTAAGAGAGCGGTTAAAAGACCGAGCCCCGCTACTGATTTTTCGGCTGCCATCACCGCATTTAATACGCTTCTCCCGTATTATGGGAGCAGCGTTATATTATATAATAGGCACAGGCCAGATGGACAATCAAATAAAGGCAATGCGCTACTGGCGCAAAGTAGCTCGCACATCCCCGTTCCGTTGCGAAGGGATGGAGAAGATACATAATCGGTTTAAAATCAAAGCGCGCACTTTGACAATACATCGCGACTTTTTCAGCAAATCGAACGAAGAGCTTTCCTTAACGGTCGTTTAAGGAGCTGTCGTTATCAACTGGATCAGGGTTATTTCAGAAGTTCATGTAGATCTTCCTCGGACAAACCGCCGCATATTCGTGTATCTATTTCCCGCGACTCTCCGGTTGAGAAACACCCGAGCTTTCCCTTTTCACAAGTTATCACATTAGTGGAGATGGGTGCTTGATGCGATCCTCGACGTCTATAATCCTATATCGTCGCCGAGTTAATTTTTTCTAAATGTTCGATCGCCGCGTATATATTAATACTAACTCTCTTTATGCTGAAGGGTTTTCTCTATCCGAAGCTGTTTTTTAGCACTTTTATGTTTAACTGGATTCTATTGACGCTTAGAGTGTTAGAATTAACTTTCCGTTTTCGTATTAAAATATTTCCTATTCGATAAGCTTTCTATCGTAGTATTCGTCATAGCTTATGGTTCTTCATTTTCGCCAATGTTTGAAATGAAGATGAAGCGAATTTTCATTTTTTGACTAAGCACCTTTTCCAAAAATTGTCTATCAGCGCTTATCTAAATTTCGAATGAAACACCTTTATATCAAATCGATTTCTCATCTCATCCAATTCCACAATAGTTTGAGAAGTGATCTTAGGTCCGATCTACAATGGAGGAGTTATCCGAATTCTCATATTACAAAGCATTTTCAAAAATAACCTTTGGTTTATATCTAATTTCATCGTACGTTCTATTAGTGTTTAAGTTAAACTATTTACGTCCTTCAGATTTTTATGATTATATGGACATTTCCAAGTATTCCAATTTCAATAGGAAGCAGCTTCTTTATAGCTAAGATTTCATGAATAATAAATAAGGAAAAAGAAAAACTTGTATGGAAAATGCAACAAAAAAATTTATCGTATAATAACAAAGCTCCTATAATTTAATGATGCGACAGGAGCGAAAATATATTAGTCTAATATTAATATATATTGTTATTAATTATACTTTACCTTATACACTTATTACCTCTGACCTTTTATAAGGCTATATCCCCACCATCATACACTTCCCTCCTCTTATATACATATATATATAATAATTACTGTATACTAATTTCAGGCAACTATAATCAGTATATATATATTATTATATTAATATATATATAATATATAATAATATTATAATATATATAGATACTCTATAGTATATATATAATACTATAATATATATAATTAAACTGCCATTATCCAGTCGTTCCATCTCTCACTTGTGGAGACTACATTTAACAACATGATCTCCTCATTTTACATACAAGATCATTCCAATTATGATTACTTTAAGAACTTTCATCTTCAAAACTTTCACAAATCTCCTGACAAATGATCATTCCCATTTTATTTGTTATTTTTGTCACGGAGTGGATCTTGATCGCTGCTTACCTAAAGTACAAGCCTAATATCCTGCGCTAATATACCGCAGTCTTTCGCTCATCCGCTTATTTATCTTCTTAAATATCGTTATTGCGACGCTAATCCGTCAATAATTAAAAAAATTGCTAAAAATCGAATAATATTCCACATTTTCAAAGAGAAGAAAACTTAAGATATTATTTGTTAATGCCAGATGTGGACTTATTATATTAAACTTGATTTGCCACACCAAGTCATCATTCTGCGCGCATGACAATGCTGCTCTGATGCGATTATCTAGCGAGGAAAAACTTTTTTAAAGTACATGACCGATTTAAAACGAAAACTCTCATTTGCACGCGTCGTCAGTACGACGAAGAATTAAAAAATAAGCCCAAAACAAACACACAATATTTCGAAATAACGACTCGACGTACTGACGCTAAACCGCGAACATTCATCCTAATTATTAAAAAACATGGCACAATGAAGACTTATCTATGAAAAAAGAAAAGAAAGACAGATATAAGTACACGTAAATAGTATTTTAGACGTTGATTCTTGTTCGAACGATATTTACAACCCTTATTCAAGCACGAATTATAATCCAGAACATTGACATCGAACGAAATCCATTTGACACAACTTACCAAAATGTTCTTTGCGCGCATTGAAAAACTTCAATCTAGAGCACGAATCAGAAAAATCGAAGAAGAGAGAAATATCAAGAGCAGGATGGACGGAGAATGGACAGAATAACATATAACCGAGTGCTGAAAGAATATATCATTTTCCGAACACGTTATTCTTCGCGCTTAAAAGCTTGAAAAATTAATTAGAATTATATCAAAGTTAGTCCTAGGAGGATATAAAAAGAACAATGACGACGAACACGATAACGGAGGGATTACTGAGAGCACGAATTTCGACCATAGTGCTGAGGCTTTTTATGAGAACAAAAATGATGACTTTATCGATGATAACAAGATGCATCAAGAAGCGGAAAGAATAGAAACTTGTGGGGGGGAGGAAAATGATTGTAAAGAAAGGCCGTTCTCAAAATCCGACGACATGGTTCAAAAATATATTACCTTTACTAAAGAAGATTCAAAAAAGTTTAAGGAAAATTTTTTGATCTATATGAGATCCAAATACAAAAATCTTTACGACGGTGATGATAATGCAATTGATGAAACAACGCTATTAAATCAAAATAAATCCGAAAATGTTTCAATGCATTTTGAAGAAAATCCAGTACCGGATCAGTCATAAAAAATTGAAAGAATATACAATACATGAACCAATTCCAAACAACATAGATGATACGACGCTGATATAGGGATCGATGTGACATCGTAAAACCGAACCAGTAGAAAAATACGAATGGTTTTCGTAGTTCTCAGTGATATCGCCTGATCAAATCATCGGAGATTGCGGATGATAGAATATCGCATGGACATTTACAAAATAACTCGTATCTTCTCGCGATATACACTCAAAGTATAAATTATATTCTCATGTCTCATTCTAATCTAGTCATCGAAAATGAATCGAAAAATGAACGGACGGGGGATGATTCGGTCGTTTACTACATAAATCATAATTTATATTGGATCTTGTCAATTCCCTGGGTCTTGTCGTCTATATAGTTAAATCAAATCATCGGCACTCGTCCATCATGATTCTGGATACACTCTCTCGGTGTTGAGGTCTTGGCCTAAAAGGAACTTATAATTATCCTGCAACTTTCGGTAACTCCCAACGTCGAAGAAAGATGTCTTAAAACTACGCATCACATAGACAGGACGGTGCTATTGAAAGGTGCAAACGATTAAGATGAAAATGGTTCTTTCTATCTCATTCTCCAACTTCTACGTCATTCTGAGACGTTTCTTATTCATTCTTTTTTAAATCGACGGAGAGGGGCTATATGAGAGACGGACCTTGGAGCTATACTACACGAGCTCTACTAAAATATAATGATTGTCTCCTTAGACAGTCATAGGCATGAGGAGTGCTCGCTGCGTCTCATCACTAAGTGGAAAATGTAATAATTTAACTGTCAAGGATATTAATTATGGGAACCCATTGCAACATTGCTCTAGTCTTCTGAGAATGAGATTCTGCCTCATTTCTCCTCTATTCAATCGCGTCTAACCTTCTCATACTGTCAAACCGATGCCTACCATATCTACCTGTTATTTTTTTCTGCTGTCATTTCATAGTCCCGTCTTTTTATTATCCAAGTTCTTCGCAGAGAGTCATCCTGATCGGAACGTAGTCTCTCTACAATAAGTACATATAGGCGAGAATAATTGTGTGCACAACTGTTTCAGTTGCTTTTCTTATTAATGCTGCTGATCCGAATTCCTCTTGCCAACAAGTGCAGACCTAGATAGACTCTGTTTTCTTCTATTCCGGATGAACTGTATAGTATATACCTGAGTATTAAAAAGAGAACTCCGTATGTTCCCAGAACCCCTTATGTGTCTAGAAAAGTATGTTGATGCTATGATGAATTTTTCTCAATTTTCGTCGCTATAGAGATGTGAAGATATAAGTGACAGTAAGACAATTATCTGTCGTAAAGTAAAACATTATACGTAATGGGTGCGTCATTATTCTTTTCGGCACTCTGCTCATACTCAGGGCGTAAGAGAATAGTCTGGGTTAATATTCATATTTAGGCCCTCATAAAGTATCTTGCGCAGAACACACATAGTTGAAGCAGCTAGACCTTTTTGCTTTTAATCAGTCAATTTGTATAAAAGCATAAACAATACTGTTCCAGAAAACAAAATCAATAATGCAATGTCTCCTAATTATTTCACAAGCCCACATAGAAGTCATCTCAAGTTATTTGATGAAGAATTTTCTTCATTCACCAAGTTTCACACCACCATGTTTTCATCTTCTCTTCAAACTCAAATTAATTTTTGAAGGTAGAAAATTATACTCCAAAAGCAACTTCACCACACAACTGTCCTCTTGCCCGCGCGCGTTACTTTCCGCCCGGCTACCGAGCCACATCCCCACACAAAACACAGATAGACCGTGAAAGAATTTACTTGGAGCCGTTCGACTGGATTCTTTTCCTGTATAAAGACTTAACATTTAGAGTTCACATTACAAGCCATATTGATTATAAAGATGTTACAATTTAGTCACTCCGATTCCACTAGCTTTTCACGCTTAACTCTCGTATATGTACGCATATATAATATATATATATATATATATAGTAATATACTATCTGAATATAATCTAATCCAACGGTATCAGAACTATATATCCTATATATATATATATACATAAGTAGATATATAGTTAGTTATATGGATAGAGGATCGGATATATATATATGATATTTACGTTATAGTCACGGCTTACAATACTATTATATACTATATACTATATTCAGTAGCTATTTATATATATATATAATATATAATATATATATATATATATATATATATTATTATATATTATAATATATATTATAATATATAGTATATTACGTATAGTATTAATCAACATATATTATATATATATATATTATAAAATATCTATTATTAATATTATACTAATTAATATATATACTATTATTACTTTATATATATATATGTAACATATATATATATCTAATATAATTGTTATATATATATATATATATATATCATGTATATTTACGTAATAATAATAAATATAATACATAATATAATTATATACTTATATAGTGAAATAATTGATAATATTATATATAAAATAACATATATGAGTATATTTATATATATCATATATATATTATATATTAGTATAGATTATGATATATAATGATATATAGTAATAATAGTCTATATACTCCTAGATGATTATATATATTACGTAGATTATAAATTATATATCATAGGTATTCATTTGTGCTCGCAAAATGTTTATAATTTGCCAAAATAGTTATATATATATATTATATTATAGACCGTATGTTTATTTATAGAAAACAGTTTAAAAAAAAGGAATTGTATTAGAAGAACGTTTTTATCGATTTTATTTTTGCTAATCAAAAGAAATATATTTATATTTTAACTTCTTTTATTTAGATTTTTTTTGTGTGAGTAATGTGTTAATTACATAGTAGTGAGTAATAGGAGGATTCCGCGACTAAAACGTAGCTCCGCCTTTTTGACCTTTGAGCTGACCGCTGGTCATCTTTTTTTGGTTGGGACGCAGTAACAGGAACCCCCGGGTCAAATTATTTTTACCTGAACTTTGAACTTTTTTGGGACCCAATTTTTATCTCAGCTAACCTTCAATGTCGGTGTTTTTTTTTTTATTTGTTTTTTTTTTTTAGATTTTATGATATTTATTTATATTTTTATTTATTTATTTCTTTATTTTATTTTTTTTTATTATTATTTGTTTAGATTTTATTTATTTTTTTGTATTTATTATTTTTTTTTTTTTTTAATTTTAGATCAACAACCTTGGCTGACTTGCGACCCGCATTTCTCTTTATAAGCTGTTTTTTTTAATTTATTTTCATCGTACGGTAGGATAACATGAATCGCAACTTCATCGTCGCGTTCGTCGCTTTTAATCGTCGCAGTCATCGTCGTTGTCGCGTGTTAATCGATCGGCGTTTTTTAACAAATTTCGCAGTCGTTGGTTGGCCCAGCAATCCGCCCGTCTCATTTTAATATATAGTATATATATAAATAATATTATAAAATATATATAATTAATTTAGAAATAAAATAAATAATATTCAGTTGTATTATTGTTCGCGCACATATATTCACGCACACATATCAACCCACCACCTAGTGCGCATGCGGTATGACTCACGATTTTACACTTTACATTTTTCATTTTACACTTAAACCTTGCTCCTTACCACTCAAGCACTTTTTCTTCTTCAGGCTGTTCGGTTCCTTTCCGATCATAAAATCAAGAATCATGAATTATAAGCCACCGACAGGACTACGAGCCCTACCACGGCGGGCAGACTCTATGCCCCTTTAGTTCCCCAGGACCAAACGTGAGATTCGGTAATGAGATATTTGAAATCAGTCAATTTACCCGATAGTCCGTGAATTCCCATAATATTATAATAATTAATAATAATAGTATATTTAATATATATAATATATAGTACTTAATATAAATAGGAATACATATAGTGTATATATATGGTTTTTAAAAACTCACTATACATTTTATACTTAAAACAGTTTTATTGCACAAAATGATATATCATATAAACAGACGTTACATATAATAATAATAGAAGAGAAGTACGAGGATGAGAGAGAAAGATTATGAAGAAGAGAGAACTTGCTTCTTCGCAATAAGCCGGGAGAGGAGAGAGGGTTAGAACGACGTGACAGTTAGGACCAGTTGTCGCTTGACGTTACATTTCAAGTAGTTGACACTTTTAAACCCTATATTGACGATATCTTAATTTTATCTTGTTATATATTATTATTTTTGAATTTTATTATGTTTAATTATTTTATTTGAATTTACTCTTTATTATTTACCAGGTTATATTTTAGTATTTTAGTATTTGTATTTAAATTGTTTACGAAAGTGTATAACATCTCTCATCCTGAGAATCACAACGTAAAACGTTGCATTGAATGCGATTCGTAAAAGCACGTGGCAGGACACGTTCCCGTGCTATATTCTCTTTAATTCGAAATTTATTCATTTTATTTGATTTTTTTATTCATTTTTTTGGAATTGTTGTAATTATTTTAATTATTTTAATTAGTTCTCCATACGGTGTATTGCAGGATCCAATTCCCAATTAGAATGAGTGGAGATCCTCGTGATCGCATCCTGTATTTTTTGAACGGTTTCTTCTTCTACTGTTGACGTTCAAGGACGTGTCTCGACATGCACATTACCACATCGCTAGAGAGAGAGATGAGACGAGAGAGACAGGAGAGAGAGAGAGGAGAGAAGAGAGAGGAGAGAGAGAGAGAGAGAGAGAGACGAGACGAGAGAGAGGATGAGAGAGAGTGAGAGACGAGACAGTGATGTCGAGATATAATAATATTATATATAAAAAAAGATATAATTGTAACGATTTAACGAAAATAGTAGTACATATAACATTGTATATACATATATATATTATAGTAATATATATATAGTATATATCATATATATTATTATATATATATAATATATATATTTTTAGTTGAATTTCTGGGAAATTCGTGTCCGACCTTAATCCTTATTACAGACCTACACCTGGGCCTAAAACTCTGCAACTTAACCGACACATAACCTAGACATAACCTAACCTAATGCCTACAACCTAACCATAACCTAACCCTACCTAATCCTAACCGTAACCTAACCGTAACCGTAACCCTAACCTAACCTGCCTACACCCAACCTACACATAGCCTACAACCAGCCTACACCTGCACCTAGCCTCCACTCCGCCTTGAGCTCATCCAGGTAACTGATGCCTAGCCTGTGGTACGGTATCTGGCTAACGATGAGGCGTGTTAGGACACCCTGCACTGTATGCAATCTATCCTAAACTTATTCCATTCCGTGCACACACACACGTACACACCACACAACACACACACCACGCACACACACACATCACACCACTATACTTATACACATACACACTTTATAACTTATAATACACACACACACACACACACACACACGATTCACTATGCACACTTTATACAACACATATTCACTATACCACTTATACACACATTCACTATGAGCACTGAGATCCTCTACCCATAGAAGCACTTTACATTTACACTTCATTACACAACGCGGTCACAAACACACACCACCTACACACACCCACTTACACTCTGCCATAGACACTTATCGTGATGAACTTCGACACTACATAGACACTTACACTTACCATTAGACACTTGAACTATGAATATAAAGCACAACGACCAACCTATTTGTGTTTCCTATGGTCAAAGTTTTTTTTAGCCCATCCTAATTTTGGGCACTTAAACATTTTTATTAAAAACATATACTTTACATGACCTTAAAGCAGTAAACAGTAAATACTAATAGTAAGAGGTGTTACCTAGCACCTAGGGGATTAGTATGCTCTTTGTTTTACGTTTTTACCTCTAAACTCATGTTTATACTGTTTACTAAAGCTTAATATGTTTTACTGCTTTAACTCACATTATTTATTAACATTCATAACTGTAATCAGTAATCAAGTAAATCAATAATGGTGTTAATAACACCTAAGGGGATTACGATGCTTTTGTTAGACTGTTTTACTGCTTAACTCATGTTTTACTGTTTTTAAACTTATATGTTCTTTACTGCTTTAACTCACATACTTTACATACCTTAAATACCTTAAAGCGTAAATCAGTAAATCAATAGAAGGTGTATACCTAACACCTAGAGGAGGATTTAGTATTGCATTTTGTTATTACTGTTTCATGCTTAACTCATGTTATTACATGCTTACTCCATGTTATATACTGAATTTACTCATATCTGTTTTATCCCAATTTAAACCAATTATTCTTAATCATATTTACATACCTTAAAGGCCAGTAAGTCAAGGAAAATCAATAGAGCGGTGATGACCTAACACCACAGGGAGGGGATAGTATGTTAGTTGTTTTCTGCTATTACTGCTTTAACTCCATGTTTTACGTGCTTTAACTTTCTTGCTTTAACTGCTTTTTAAACTTTTATCGTTGCTTTAGTGCTTTGTACTTTCTGCGGCTCTGTACTGTTTTTTACTTTTGCTTTTACTGCTTTAACTCATTAAATAATTTTATTAACATTATGTTTTTTTATTTGTTTTAATAAGCTTCTATTATTATTTTATTTATTATTTTTATTTATTATTCTATTCATTATTTTTATTATTTTTATTATTTTATTTTTATTTACTTTCAGTATGTTATTTACTCCATGCCTATTTTTATTATTATGCTCTGTTATCACATACACACAACACACACACACATCAGCACCACACAAACAATACGCACCCACACCACCACCTCACTAGCACAGCACACACGCACTATCAAACACACACAATATCACTTAAACAAATGAATACTCACACCATTCATCATGACACTGTATACACACATGCACTTCTGACACTTACATTTGTACCCATAAGACACTTACTATTTACACTTATACAATGCGCACCACAGCATTCCTATGATACTTATACAACACATTTCACTAGTGACATGACATTTTGTCCATATCCAAATACATTCGACCCTTTTTTTCACTTTTAAAATTTACACACTCACACAATTTAATTTTTACCCTTCTGGTATTCTTTAACAGCACACAAAGATTACTTTACACACAGATTTCTTACACTTGCACACAGATTTAACACACACACACACACACACATATCACCAAACATCACTCGTCTTTCACAGCTATAAACGTAATTAATTTATTAAAACATTTATATTGTTTTTAATTAAAACACGTACATTTATATTACTCTTTCAATAATAACTAAAATTATTTCAAGTTTCTTAAACTTCTTCACCTGCTCTTAATCTTTATCCTAATTTGGGTTATTATTAACTGATTAATACTTTGGTTAATATAAATTTTATACTATCACGTTTTAAAATAATTTTACTAAAAGATTTTAATGTGAAATTTTATTAAAACAGCTATAGTTTTTCATACCTTAAAGCATAAAATCAGGATTAAATCAGTAAAGAGCCAGCCCCTAGCACCCCTCCACATCAAGCTATGCCACGTTCTTGTGCTCATTGATACTGTCTTACAATCATCTCTTTTAGCCATGTAATAAGATATAAGAATAACAAAATTTAAGTTCTTCTCTCTACATCATAACATGTATTTTTATATTTAAATACATTTTAAGTATTTATTAAAAAATAACAATATTCACTTACATTTGCATATATTATTCTACTGAAAGAGTTATATAACTAAAGATTTCAAAGTTTTTAAATAATTCGTTTTCTTTATTATTATTGATTATTCTATCTATGTCACGCATTGGACAACTCATCATGAGAAACACACAACATACCCGCACTCCTTATTCACGAAACTGAATACTCTCTCTTTAATGTGTTGACGAAATAACTATTTTATGGTCTCAATTTCTAGATATCTTATCTCTCTCGTGTTGGGTTTTT
>JABUQX010102039.1:0-38851 GCA_015478945.1 Trachelipus rathkii | reverse complement strand
GAGATCTTGTTATTGATAGACGGGTGATGTGGAGTGACGAGGGCGGCGTACCATTGCGTTAGTAGTATATTCTTATATAATATTATAGTAATAGTAGTACTGGTACATTTGAACAGTTATTATCGTTAATTAGTGAGTAAGCGGAAAGTCAGTACATTTACATCAGTAATAGGAGCGTTCTATATGATATTATATACTTACTCTTTGTGTCCCCTGCTCTAGAAATAAAAAAAGATATGCACAATTTTTACATTCTGATTTATTTATTTTTTCTACATGATTTTCTGACTAAAAATTTTACAAGGAATCCAAAAATGTATTCCTTTATCCTGTAGCTATTATATTCTTAGTTGAGGATATGATTATTTTTTTATTAATTTTTCTTTTTATTATATTTTTTTTTTTACAGTTTTTTCCGGCGGCACTGAAAAATGTTGTGGCTTTTCTTACCATGTAGTGGATTTATAACAGTACCCCAACACAAAAGTTATTTGCTTCCGCTTTTGCCTGAGTTATCTTGTACTGTCGATTGTTATATATGCGGATTGTAAACGTATTGATGTGTTCTATGGTGTGTGGGGGGGTCAAGTGGAGCTACTTTGTTATTTTTCTCTAGCAGATATTTTACAATATAATATACCAATAAATATAGTTGACACTTTTATTTTTCCCCGTCGCATTTAAATAATTAGTGAGCTTACGTGATTAATCACCTTGCTATAGCTTCTTCCATCATGTCTCCTTGCCTTCATCCTGCATTTACATATCAACGAATATTTTGTACGTGTTTGATATGGGTTGGTGGTTTTTGTTTGTTTTTGTGTGTGCTTTGTTGCCGGTTTTTAATTATGCTGTATTCTTCTGTTATATTGTTTATGTTGTATCTTATTTTAAGCGTTGATTAGTTTTTATAATATTATTGATTTATAGTTATAGTATATACGATGAGTGGTTAATTATAAGTAACCGGTGTGTGATTTGTTAATTCTCCGACTGAGCTGAATACTATATATGTAGGTGGGGAGGAGGTATAAGAAAATAATGATGGCTTCTGGTAGAACGCACACCACATTTTAATAGAGCACTCTAAATTAAAGGTTATCTAATCAATAAAGATGATAAGCCACAAACATACCAACTCGATAGGAGCGCAAACAATTACTAAACCCAACCCATTAACACCCAGACAACATAAAAACCCCCCACAACAAACACACAACCAAACAAAACCCGAAATCAAACACACACTAAAACTCACAGACAAAAACTAAAAACAACTCAACCAGCAAAAACTGCAACCTACAGAACAAAAAATAACCAAAACTATACAACCCAACGCTTATCAGCCTCTACTCACCTTGTTGAAATTATAAACTATCCACATAGAGTCTACGGCGCAAAAAACAATCTAATCATTGTACATGAGGTGAAGTCCAATATAACTCGATACGAAAATAAATTACGTCTTGTTGATTATATTGATGTATTATTACTTAGCTAGTTGAGGTGGCAGTTCTTAGCTGAGTTATATTATTGTTATACATATATAACTAAATATTACGAAATCAACATATTGACGTTAACAGCTAAAGTTTTATTGTGTTATATATTGAATATCTAACGATAAGCACACATCCCGCTAAAAACCTGAAAACGAGAAATACTATTATTAACAAGCGCCACTCAAGTCAAACCAAATTTCACGGCTTATATATCCATTGAGCATGCATTCATCGAAAAGTAAACTCATGCAGACAAAGCACTACAGCAAGAGGCCTAGAAACTGAGATAAAAGGCAAAGTAACATTGATACAATGGAGATTATAATCGATACTCTATTGGCTTATATATTACAATCGTCTGTCTAGGAATCAGCGTTTATATTCATAGACTGTACGGTGAAGAAAATTATTAAACGTGACGGATGTCGACTGCTCCGACCAAAATACTGATCCATCTCATCAAATCTGCCCATCGTTCTACTATACACTGTTGTTTATAATCACGGAACTATATGTTGGTGACGCTCAAGTATGCAGATTTCATGGACTTATATAGATATTGAAAAATTTACTTTTCATTAGGAAAAAGAAATGAAAATGAAGACTCCTGTCTATAAAGATCAAGACTTGAAAAAATATCAGCAAGAGATATTTATGCCTATATCACAACCGGCTGGACTCCCTAGTCTCCGTCAGTATATTATAAATACACGATATCTGCTTAGAGTCCTATGGCCTCAAGCTCCAAGCTTATTAAATCATTCTGTTCGATTATTCTTTAAAATTAATTTTATGAGAAATGGTTGTATATATTTTTTTAAAATTATGCACATGTTGTTAAGCATATTAAACTACTTTTTTATCAAACTAATTTGTGTAAGCATATTATATACTTTAATGATTTAAAAAAAAACATTGCTTTTTTAAACATATTTGTAAGCATTTCAACTAAATTTATCTTCATATCTTATATTTATATAATGTTTGTTTTTGTTTTTATTTGTCATTGATCACGATGGACGAGGTAAGGGTATACAGTCGAATGAAATACTTACTATGACAGGAAAACAGCCTTACAGTTTTATGGAGGTGTCTAAGTTCGCGCGTACTCAAAGTTTCTCAGCATTAATAACAAAAAGAACTGAACACAAAAATTATGTACCAGAGGAGGATGCTCTTTACCTCTAACATTAAAACCTATTCGGAGAAAAATTTTCCTACACGAAACCAAAGCCCGTCCATTTAGCGCTAAACGTCTGCCAGTTAGATTGGACAGAGATGATAAATATAAATCTTACATATGAGTGGTATCATCAATAACTTCCATTTTTCCTAACTTTGATTCTCTATGACTCCAAATGTTTAAAAGGCTTAAAAGATTAAAGATCAAAAACTGTGCTGAAGCTAGGAGAGAAATTATATATACTGATGATAACAGAAGATATTCCTCTAATTGATGTGGACAGAATAAAGTCAAGAATTTTCTACAGGTAAGAGTATACCAAATAGTTACGAAGTATGGATATTTAGTGGGGTACTTACAACACATTTTTCAGTTTAATTTAAAGCTGCAATTGTGGAGAAGAGTGGACTTAAGAGAACTATAAAAGAAAGATCATGTGTAGGTATTTCACGGACAGATAACTACATTAAATACTATAGATAGTACTGCAAGACTTGGCTGTTATTCTTATTAATTAGTCTATCATAGAACACTAAGAAGACCCCATTCTAGAAGATGGTAAAGACAAAACCCTCAGTTCGAACTTCATCAAGTACGAACAATGAGAACTCAAAAGAGGCAACAAAACAAACGAGAGTACATGAGAGTAACTTTAAAGGGTCAGATGAAAATTTTCAGGAAAAGGGATGAGCTGGCAGGTCAAGAGAATGTTTTATAAAGTAGAGGATACAATTCAGAGAGTTCAAGAGATGGCAGATTAAAATGGGGATACTATCCTTGAAGCATTTTAGATGGCGAACAAATAAAGGAGGGTTCTAAAAGCATTAGAGAATACAGTAGAGAGAATATTTATCTGCTTTCGAGTCCTAAAGAGTCTCACGAGCTATAAAATAGAAAGAAGAGTAAGGATTCTAAAGGAAAAGAGTAAAAAAACAGGTATTCTTGATCAAATGGGTAGGGTTGGGGTTATCTCCCGCGAGGTAGTTTTAATGCAGTATATAAATGCTAGTGAATAATTGAAGAAAACATGATCAGTTTACTTTTGGAACATGGAGAGTGAAGATCATTTCTATGTACGCTGCCGTCATCAGCTTTCATGGATCTGGTAGGCCTTGAAAATAAAATATCGCCGATCAACACCCTGAGTATTATTGAACACTATAACTTTTTGATCGAGAAATAATTATGCAGCAGATAAGGGAAATAAATTCGGCGACGGCCGATATAGGAGAATATGCCTTCTGTTCATATTGGCCGTTTACGTTCCGGATACTTGAGAAATGTTGATAATGTCCTCAAAATGTATAAAAAAGTAAACCTAATATTGCAACATTCAAACGATGGCAACAGTGAGAATATTTCGTTTGAAAATTATTTATTAGGAGCACGTCATAATAAAATCGGTTCACGGATGTGTTCATAGACTTAAACAAAAAATTTTGAAGAAAGTCAATATGTACCGAGATTTAAGCTTTCTTCGTTCAATTAAATCCGTTAACGAAATAACCGTGTAATCACATTAAAAATCTCGATGAGCATTGTGACCTGAAAGATATAGTTTAATTTATTTCCGCGCCTAGCGTTGGTTTCGTAGTATGTTGTTACGTTCACATGTATACAAAAATATCGGGAAAAATGAATGATCAAACCATCTCTATGGAAGGTATCTAAATGCGTTATAATACTCAACACGATGAAGAGTATGTCTCAATAAAATGACACCAAGAATTTCATGCACATTTCTGTATTGCTTGCTACTAAGATGTTTTCAAGTCCAGTATCGCCTATGTTCTATACAGATTTGAGACCATCAGTTATGTAGGGAATACTAAAGGCCTCTTTGTTAAGCAGTAAAGTACATATTTCCTAAAGGATCGTAAAGTTATAGCTTTCCTATGTCACTACTTACCTTATGGAGTAAGACCCACTGAGTATGTCAGTTCGCGTTTTTATATAAGAAGACGTCGAATGGCAAACGCCAGTTCACAATTGGTACAGCCTAGTGGTCTAAAGTACTAGATAAAAAAGAGCTCCGCGTAAATAATAATGAATATGAAGTAGAAAGTAGTGCTTACAGGTAGGTTCACAGAATGCATGTGGAGGTATATGGAGTTTAGAGGATTTTGTGTGTAGGTGCGCTGCGGTGTGAGGAATTTCTGAGCAGTGCGTTTCCGGGGGCCGTGTGTGAAGGATGGCAGGGGAGGGAGTGGCTCGGGCGGGCCTAAAAAAGCAGCCAGAACCGGATTATAACGACAATCCAGGATATTATGGGCGGTGTCTCGAATCCCTTCCTGTACGTGCTGTAAACGGCGTATTGCCGATGCTTCAGATGAGTTGTTAGATGATGTTAAACGAAAACTACGACGTAAGATTATCAATAGAGCCGAAGGTTCTCGAAAGGTGAAAAGAGCGTTGTATATATATATCTTCTTACTAATCTATAAATAAAAAAAAGAAGGAAAAGGAAAGATAATAAAAAAAAAAAAACCTCGTAGCAAAGTGACGTCAAGAATAAAAAAAAAAAAAAAAAAAAAAAAAGGATTATTTTGAATAATAATTATGGGCAACTTGTACTTTAAGATAAGATGTGTTGTTGACCTAAAAGAATAGTTTTTCATTAAAGGTTTAGCGTTAGAGTCAATAATGATTGCATTCCTCCATCTCTCACCGAGGGCCCCAGACCTGTGTGTCAGACGAGATGAATTTGGTATACTCTATGCTCATGTGAATCCCGATACAGACAGACGTGAGATGGAGATCAATTTTATTTTAAGTAGTTAATCTCTGCCGCTGTTTTTCACGCGTGAATCAGCACTTAATTAACGCGGTAGTATGACCGTGTCCCTGCTTCGCAGACATCCAATGATATGTCCATGGAGCGACATTTTTATCTGCACATGAATTTCATTGAACCCTTACTCTCATGTATATGTGTTTTATATTTTGAAATTATAATAGATTGTAGTGCGTTAAAGCTGCGTTACAAGATGGGGATTCAGTAGTTCTTTACGAGGTAACCGTAATTCAGTGAACCAAGCCGATTTGGAGGCATATATAACTCCTCGTATGATCCTAAAGTCCACTAGTACAACTCTAGTTCTTTGAATATCACTACTTGAAGTAGTCGTTATGTAGAATGAAAGCATATCTCTAGGCGAGAGCGTCGAGACAATTTTACACGCACTATATCCGAAGTTATCTATTGAATACTATCTAACCCTTAACAACTTCTTCTCTGAGTCTTAACACCGGACATGATGAGAATAAAGAAGTCTGCACGCTAGCACGGTATTGCACGTGCTGAGTGATTACTTAAAACCATTGTGAAAAAGATGATGAGAATATCATAGACGCGAAAGCTGACTAAGAGCGAATAATATAACACGTATCGATATTATTGTGGACGTGTAAACGGTGAATAATTCTACCAGGAAAGACTTTTTATTCTTATGCATTTAGTGGACATCCCGGCAGTATCAGTGTGTAACAGATCTGCCAGCGCTGTGATATTTGCTGCTTAGTTATAAGTGTAATATGCATAATTGGCGGAGGTTAGTTGTCGTTCACTCGATTTTCTTAGCCAAACCGAGCACGGACTGCCAAAGGCCAATGCTTTCATCATTCACTGCGACAGATAAATCATGCTTCAACATACTCAATGTAGCGCATCAAATGAGGTTTGAAATATTCGCCATCTCTCTCATATATACAGCGACCCATCATTACTCGAATAGAGGAGAGAGGAAATCAGATCATTTTTAACGGGGAGCATACTCTACGTGCCCTCAGGTACATAATCTGGCTGGGAAAAACCTATCCACAAAAAGGACTCCCGAAGCGCGTAAATACAGGAGAACTCCTGCGTATTTGGCACCGAGAAGGAGAACAAAATTGTTTAGACTTTCTACCAAGGATTTATCGAAGTGTTATAATATTGGACCTAACATTGTTAAATTGGTAGATTTGACGTCCTTGAAATTTTGTTGGTGTTAACTAATAGGAATTGTGTAGAACATGATGCTTATTCTGGAAACTATGGAAAGTCCGCCTCTAAATTTACCCATTTCGGCCTTAGGGTATCAAGTTTTGCAGTGAATGGTCAAACCTACGTCGTATTATACGACATGATATATTGAAAACTCCCCATTCTTCAATGTCGTCGCCGTCACTTTTTACGATTAATTCCAATTGTACAGTGTATCTATGCCAGCGAATCATAGTTTCGGTTACAAGTGTTGATCTCAAAGACATTATGCTCGTAAATTCCTGTTTTCTTCGGTGGGGACGCAAGGAGAGAGGAACCAAGAGCGGGATCCACCTCTCCTCCCTTGTTTTCTCCTTCCCATATGAATATCCACGGGCGCGGAAGAGCATAGGACCCCAATGAAATCAATCCCCTGGTAATTGCCCCGTTTGGTTCCGAAGGCCTTATAGGTTGCGCTTCCGCTGGGGCCATTCGATCTACAAGCTGAATCTTTGTCAGCTTGTAATTGCTTATCATCTCAATATCCTAGAAAGAGGGTAACATAGGGATTGAGTCCAAATTTGGACAAAGCCAAAGGTTACCGACACATCCTCAATCTCAGTCTTCGGTTCTCTGGCGGTGATTACTAGCATCACGTGAAATGTAATGCCTGGAAAACATCCTCAATTTGTGCTCTCAATGAGGGAGCATAAAGTTTCTCGAATACTTTTACGACCTGAATGAAGAGACCAAATAGAATGCTCTATTAGAACACGGGTAAAAGGGGTATTAGGAAAAAAAGTGATTTTTTTTTTTTTTGGGTGTATTTCACGCCTGTAATGAACTTAGCTCTGTGAAATTGATTGATACCGACTCTGGTCTTATGCTTCAACACTTCTCATTACAAATGCTCCATTTTCAGCAATGGACATTGGATAGATGTATAAGAATAAAAATAATGTGACAATCTTTCTTATATCCTCATATTTCTTAGATTTTGATGGTAATAGTAATCATTATGTAACATTCTTTTTAAAAATATAATAATGTTCAAATGATAAAACCTTATGTTTTTCCTGTACAACCTATCGGTTCTAATTTATGTGGTGTATACTGTATTTATTTCCTTATCAAATTTAAACTAATGTTTCTTGTATTATTAAATTAAGATATATATTTGAATGCTAAGGGAACGGATGATGCATTGTCAATGATTATATAGTTTGCACTTATGGTATAAAGGCTTGAAAATAAAAACTTGTTTCTTTGTCCTGACTTTTGTCCAAAGAACTCTATTTTATACTAAAAAAAAAATAAATTCATGACTGAATCAATAGTCAAGATCAATAGCATCATAGTGATGAACAGAAGGGTTGATGGAGGAGGTAGTTGGATTTACTGTCATTATAGCATTGGTATGTAAGAACGTAAATTTTTATGTTATAAACATGAAAAGCTAGCAAAAGATTTTTTAATTACACACGACAAAATAAATGAAAAATAAGAATACATAAAAAATATATAAGATTCTTTGAAAATAAACAATTAAGTTGAAAACAAAAAGCTCAGTTATTAAAAAGCTCGAAAAATAAAATTATAATCAACAACACTATATATAAAAGAAAATAATATCCCTGTCTTTAATTTAGGTTTACGAACATTTCCCATACCCCCCCCCTCCAAAAAAAACCCAACTCTATTTATTGTTAAGAGCAATCCCCACCAATTTGATATAATCATAGCAATCTAAAAAACATTGTAGTATGTCGTCTTTAATATAACATTAGTAAGTTAACGAACATTTTCGCATACCCCACTCACCCGCCCCCCTAACCCTACAACCATACACCGACGTTGACTAATCGTTTATTATAGTATATATAGTTGAGTGATCATCATTTGTAGGGGTATATAAGACTAGTATAGTACATAAAACGACTTCGAATACCTACCCGTATATATTTTTATTTTATTTATGGTTTTATAGATATACATACTATATATATATATATATATATATATAGAAAATACGGTCTAAAAACTATTTTTAAAACAGGATTCATATTTTCATATTGTAAGGCACAAAAAATTTTATAACTTACAATTCCTAAAACTTGCATGAGCCGGTCTTTAAAGGTTAACGAAATCATGTCCATTCACCCTCTCTCACCCCTACAACAACTATATGCATGAAAAACTGAAAGATCAGAGGCCCAAAAGAACATAGGTCTGTAAAAGCGCTAAACAAAGTTATGTACAAACCAAATTGTTTAACAAAACAGATAATAATTAATAGTAATAATAATTGAATAGAGTAATCAATAATGAACCTAGAAAAGATCATATCAGATAATATATATAATAACAACTAATTTGCAATCTCATATATATTATATTATTACATAGATATAACTAATAATTAATAAAAAAATTGAAAAAACTTTCTTGTCATCTCTTCTTTTCTTTGCGTTTTCTGTTTCCTTCTTATTTAGAAAGGAACTGGAGAAAAGCGGTGAATACAGAAACGAAATAAGAGGAGCCGGTGAGGAACTTTCACCCTCCTAGCCATTTCCAGTCTATCCCTCATCATGTACCACACACACCACAACACACACACACACACACACAACACCACGAACACATGCACACTACAACACACACAAACCTTAATAGTCGTACGATATATCAATATAATATATCTATAATATATAATATGATATATAGTAAGTCATTAAGTATAACTATCATAACTAATACAAGTTAATATAACTATCACTCTACCTTACTAAGCATAACATATATACTATAAAGAATAAAAATTAACAAAGCGTACAAATCATGAAATGAAAATTGTAACCAAAGATGCTGTACGCCAGATTTCACTGGACAAATTAGGCACAGCGCCCCCTACGAAACTGTTCATTCTGAGGTTCAATCAACCATAGTGGAAATTTACTTTCGAAGAATCTCCGCTAATACCAATGATGAACCGAACAAACTGTGAACGCAATGCTTATTTTTCCTCCCGTGTGTTTCTATTTAGTTCTTCCTCCATTTTCTTCCATTTTCCGTCATTCCACGAATCTCACTCATATTGAGATGGAACCATGTAGTTGTACCTAGCAAAACGTAAACCTCTTCTACAGCACCTCCGACTACGCTCCCGACCCAGAGCTCCAATGGACGACACTACCCCTGGCGGACGCAGAAACTTGGTTCCCCAAAGTTTACTCGATGACTCGACACACACACTACACATCACACCCACCAACACGCAGCACTACTTACACAAACCACACAAACAGCTTAACACGACGACGCGCCAACACACACACACTTGGTATATATATATATAATACCTACTGTTATTATATATATACATAATAATATATAATATACTATATAATTACACTATATTATATTATATATTATACTATATATCTATAGATAAATATATCAATATATATATAGATGAACTAGATAATTAGAATAACCTCTTATGATCTAAAACCTTTGAAGCATTCCGTTTATCTAATGAAATATTAACGAATATATATAATAAATATAATATAATTTAACAACATATAAATATATATGATATTATTGTTAATATAATAATATATATATATTATATATATATATATTATAACTAATAATAACCTCTTAATTACAAAACCTTTTGAGGATACATTTATATAATTTTATTATATTGACGATGTTATAGGTGAGTATTATATAGGTAACACGTTATATTCTATATTATATCGTACTATATTATATATATATATATAGTATATATATATTACCCTCTTATTATATCTTCATTCTATTCTTAAATTTTTTCTTTCAGTTTGTGTTTTGGTATTTGGTAGAGTAAACATCCAGCTGGCTTCAAAATACTTAAGGCTTCACGAGAATTCGCGAACCATTTTCGACCTATAAGTAGAAAAACACCGCTAAACCCTAGTCTACAGCACCCCCCAACCTAGGCCGCCCACCCCTTCTTTATACCCTCTGTCCTTAGACTTCGCTTTAGTTACTAAGCCAATATTTTGGAACTTTGTTCTCATGCAGAACTTTTTTAAAACTCACGATTTCATAGTCGTAGGAAAAATTATGACACAAAACCGAGATCCTTTGATCTTTTTTCTTCTGTATTTTTCTGACAAACTTAATTTGGGCCTATACGAAAACCACACACCAATAAATGATTGTATCTTTTCCTTGGGGGGATGACGTATTCTCTTATTTTCTCATCGCTCTCAAATAGAGATACATTGTAAGGTTTTTTTGAATAATATTGATTTCCTTTAATTGTATAATCTTATCTTTTAGTATGTTAAAGAATTTATATTGATAATTTTAAGAGAGAAGTTTGCATTTATTAGAAAGAGGGAAACTTGATTCTTTGTTTTGTGCTGTATTTGTGTAGCCAAACATTTTCCCATATTAACACGATCGAGGAACCTTATACAACAAGGACGTACGGGGGAATGAAATGACTTCTATGCGATATTTATAAAGCGTTTACAACTTGAGCGTATGATCCAAATCAGACACAGATCGTGAGAGGGCGATGTTCGGCCCGGGTATAGAATGTCCGTAATTCGCAAGGCAATACGCACGAGTGAACTCTCGTATGTATAAAAGCTACTTAAAGTCTGTTTAACGAAGTGTAATTTCAGGTTTAAAGCAGTGTTCGTTTCCTTAAAATGGTCAGAAATTTTTATTCAGAGAAGTTGTATGCGGAGATTTTTGTTCAAACAGCTGGCCTTTCAGCGCTTCTGTGTATCTCAGCCTCCATCCTCCCTCCAGGCCCGCCTCCTGCTCTTTCGTCCACGGCCTCTCTTTCAGGCCGCCTCAATCACTCTTGGGGTCTGCTTCAGGGAGCACGACCTCTCTTGCATACTATCTCCACTTACTCTTTATGAATTTTCCCCAAATAAACCTATGATCTTGTCACATGAATTCTACTCTCTCTTTCAAGATAACCTCCTGTGTGCTTTTTACCCAACCTCTCGTCCCATGATACCACAATACACGTTATATTAATTGATTTTAAATCTAAAATAAATTATCTATACTATATTATTTAATTATATTTATAGTTTATACCTCTATACTAAATCCATTCCTGAGAAATATATCATTATGTAGCATACAATATTTTGTCTTCAAGTTATAGTCTTAGACATTAGTAATTTATAATCGGAAAAATCTTACCGGTTATTACTACTCAGATAAAAGAAGCATGTATTAATAACATAAATAATCAGTGGTTTTATCACTATTATTTACATATTGCATCACAACTACTTATGTAGCGAGTAAACACAATATAGTAGAATAAAAAGAAAACATAAATGGATATAAATAAACTGAATAATAAATATGCGTAATCAAAAAATTAACTTAACTTAAATTAATAAACCTTATTCATAGGAAATTTAATTAAATACAAATATTAAAAATTGGATATCGTCCTTATAATACCTGTTTTGCTGTTATCAGACCCCAGCGCGTTTGTCGCAATGAGGTTTGGAATTCAACACTTCTAAATATAAAATCGTATAGTTTATATTATAAGAAATATATAAAAAATATATAAAAAAAAAATAGCCGACTTATTCTTCCTATTCAATAGTTTCGGCAATTAAGATTATCCCAATAGATTTCCTGTGGACGCTTTAGTAACAACCGAAATGGCTTCGGAGAAGGATGGACGGAGAGAGCTCCGGTAGCGACTCCCGCGGAAAAACGAACGGAATGAGAACATTTTCCCCTCTTTTCTCTCTCTCTCTCTCGTCTCTCTCGTCTCCCTCTTCCCTCTATATATATATATATATATATATGCATTTTATTATAAAATAAATGTACATAATTTGTTAGATTTAGTGTATTTAATATGTATAAACATATATAAGTAATATAAATAATATATATATATAATATTATACTATATATATAGAGCGGAATACTATGTTGCAGTGTTGTAGGTTGTAAGGTCGGGAAGGGGTGAGGTGTAAGTTGTAAGTTGTACACATAAGAACACAATTTATGTGTAAACATACTTATTTATCTTATATTATTTATTATTTATTTATTACTTTATTATTTATCCATCTTATTCCATTTTTATTTTTACTATATTCGAAACTCGATTCCATTTTCGTATTCAGAGGGAGGGATGTGGGCTGTGCCGTTGATGGGGGCGGAGACCCCTAAATTCACACGCTAATTAAAAAGAATTCCCCCTAGACCCCGGTATTAATAGCTCTTTAAGCACTTTATATATATAAGGTAGATTTATTCATAAGTATTGATAATATATATGATATATTATGTATATATTTTAGTATATATATATATATATATAATATTATATAATATATATATAGTATATATATTAATATTAAATATTATATATATGTATATTTAAATTATATATAATATTATATATATATATATATGATATATCATATATATATAAACAGAAGAGTACATAAACGGTTTTTTTTTTTTTTCATTATTCAACATTGAATATATATTAAAATTGATTTATTATTATTTTTAAAATGCGTGAAAGGAGATAACTTAATTAGTTCTTGGGGGGTTCACCAGGTTTGCTTCAAAGTTAGTAATATTGATAACAAAAAGAGTTGAAAAGAATACTTAGAAGGTTGAAGAGCCTTTACTTTACATAAATCCATATTTTCGTAGAATAAATTTCCCACCTATTGGATAAAAACCATAGTTCCGCACACCTTCTTGATAATGTTTGGCATGTTAGATCTTAATGAAGATGTATTTTAAATATAGGTCTTATAATGAAGTGGTATCAATAATTACAATACTTCTTCACCATTGACCCGTGTATCCCGTAATCGTTTATGGTTAAAAAGCTTAAAAAGCATAAAAAGCTTAAAAGAATGTGGCGGAACCAGTACGAGAAATTATAGATGAGGATTAATAGATCCCTAAATTGATTGCACATGATAAAGGTTTGTGATTCGAATTTTAGGTGTGTGTCTGAAATACAGGGTGTGTTTTCAGAGAAAGTTTATTAATGAATATTTGTATTATTTATAACATTATTCTCTTTTAATAAAAGCAAGCTAATATGTTGAAAGACGTTCTAAAGCACAAGATCAAAGAAGGATTTATGCATCGTGTTACATTTTACAAGATGTAATACTTTTAAGTATAGTGAACTTATAAACTACAAGACCTAGCTTTTATTCTATAGCAAAACCTTTCACCGAATCATAATACGTACTACCAATAGAAATGATGAATACAAAACCTATGACTAAGCAAAACCTTAAAGTTCGTAAAATTAAAGATAAATCAGGAATAAACGTGCATGACTATGGAAGAATGTCTAGATCGGATGACCGCGTTAGAAAAGTATATGAAGCGGGATGGTCTAGAGAAATTTTTCAGGTAAATTGTATACGGGAATTTCCTATTGAAGGGCTGAAATTATATTACCTCAAAGACGTAGTCGGTCAACCTGTAAAAGGAGGATTCTATAAACAAGAAATACAGAAAATACTGTTCGATTCTGAGAGTAATGTGCTGTATATAAAATAGGAAAAATATTAAGTTCAAAAGGAAAGGGGAAAAATAGACAGAATATCTGGTGAAATTGGTAGGATATCCTGACAAGTTTAATTCATATATAAAAGCTAGTAAAATCAAGAAACATTAATCAGTATTCATTGTAATCATGGAGAGTGTGGATCATTTCTATTTAACTCTACCGTCTTCCGCATCTATGCATTTACATCTTAATAATGAAGTCTCGGATTTCACAACAGAGTTAATGAATCCTATTCAGGTTGAAAGAGGACTGAATAAAGTTGGGTTATGCGAGAGGATATTAGATACCAATATTGAGAATCTACAGCAAACAAAACGTCACTTGAGATAATGAGTTATAGATAATTGACAGATTTGCTAAAGAGATACTAATATAAATAAATAAATATAAATAACTATATTTATGCATACTAATAAAAATACCGATGTATATAAATAAATAAATAGCGATAACTTTATCATAATTAAAAAGAATCCTCTTTGGATTATTTCAAAATATAAGTAGATAAAACAAAAATGTGGCTAATTAAAAAAGCTTAACTAAGTTTTCACATTTATTAATAACGAACTGAAGATGAACCACAATTAGAGTAATTTAATACTTCGATTCACTAATAACGCCCATAGACAATGACAGGGAGTAATTAATCAACTTTAATATCTACACCAGGCGTATAAATCATGAAAGCCATGATCGTGTTATATCATTTTATACGCTATAACGTAGTAAAGAGGTTATAGTAGAGATAAAGTGTTGTAGTTAGTGATGCAGCTGAGGATAAGTAGATTATAGATCAATATGACTAATCAACTAATCCTTCGCAAAGCCATAGCTACCTAATATATGAATGACTTATAGAACAAATTCACTATAATACATACTACATACCTGGCAATTGCATAATATATTAAATTATCTATAAATGATAAACAAACGCAACATCTAGCAGAATAATTAGTCCTTATGTGTTATGTCCGTCGCCTGCTGTTAAGGCACCGGCAAAAAGTCTACCCTTCATTTCTTACTAGGTACTATAGACATTTATACAACAACATAATGACATACATTAAAGAACCTATCCAATAATATTAATAATGGGACCACACTTGACATGAGAAGATCATTACTTTAAAGTAGGAGATAAGATAGGTAAATAATCATTAATACCATATGAGATTTACGTAAATAGATGAAAATGTGCTATACTATAAGATCTTCTGAAAAATACGATTCAGCCTTTTGGCTCTCCCTACAACTTAAAGCATATAAAACATACAACATGATTACGATAATAACCCCGAGCCGAAACAATTAAACCCATCACTGAAACCCGAAACATATTGTAAAAAAGTTCAATCCCGCACACACGAAATCAGTCCACACATTACCAAACCAACCTATTATAGAAACGAGTAGAAATTTTATGTATTTATATCAATACCAAGTGATTTCGGGATCGGTTGAACATATTCACGCTTCCAGCATTGAGTGATAGAACCTTCCAAAAAAAAATGATAAAAGTCGAATAGAGAAATGAAAACTCAAATAACCTCGCTATGGTTTGTGATACGATAATAACTTATAATAATAATATTCATACGACATAACCAGAACGCACACAGAGCGAGTCCTATGAGCTACACAATAACATGAACGCTGAAGAATAGACAGATAACCGAAGAAACGCTATCTCTAATTGAAGATATGCGCTGTAGCCGATATTACTTATATTACAACATACAACTAACTAGACTGCGTCCGTACCTATACTCTCTCTCGACTACAACTCCACATACTCTCCATTCGAGTAAGCTGTCTCGAGCTCTACAGATACATAACTCTGCTAAGCTATCAAGAATAACTAACTAACCTCGATTAGCATGCAAAAGAGCGCTACTTAAAGGAACAAGAATGCTATCTCTTCCTATATGATAATTATTAAGCTAATTGTAATAGTTATTAAAAGACAATTGTAAACTGAAGACACAAGTACGATAATAATATACTATCAAAAGAGATCAGATCACTCAATACGCATAAATATTAATAAGGTAGATAAAGCAATCACAGTGTGCAATGATATAAATGAACGTCTAAATATCATAATAATCCGGAACTCTCTCCAGACTCGCTTACCCCCAACATTACAAAGACTAAAGAGATCGCTCATTACTATATTCAAATCCTCTTAACGTAAAGTCACGAGAACATGATTATTATTAAAAGATGTGGCAGAGCTTATTCCATATTAAAAACTGGCTCATTTTTAAATAATTAGGATATATCTCTTTACCCAGAAATGATTAGATTATTGTATAGATGAGTAAAATAATAATAATTTATTAGAATATTATTATTATTAAAATATAAAACCTATAAAATAATTGCAATTTAAAACACACTACATTTATTCAATAACATCCACCTAATCATGTATAAAACCATCCATCAATAAAACAATGTCATTCGATCTCTCTATACCAAACAAAATTAATTTAGTAGACCTTCTTCTCAAATGAGAATAGATTGGTAGTAAATCGCCATCCAATAATCAGATCGATAAAAAGCTCTGTAGGCAAAGTTAATCCAATCATGTAGAACTCAAACTCTAATAATCCCATTCCCTCAACAAGCTCGATGTACCCCTAGCTAGCAAGCACAATAATAAATTATAAATAAAAATAAATAAATAAATTAAAGACAATCAGAATAAATGGACAAGTAAAAATCATGAATACCTCAAATAATATAAATACAATACACTCACAATAAAATGTAGTACAGAGACTTACCGTTATAATCCGATAATACGAGTCACACAATAATGTAACGAGATGAGTCTCATAATATTCCCTGAAATATACCATGATGTCTTTAACCGAGATGAAATGTGATATACTCAATATATATAAAATCATTCATCTAGATGAAGCAAAGACCACTCAGCAAATAATAAATTCCGTACCAGAATGGGTTAAGAAAATAGATAAGACAATTTAATTAAATTATCGGACTATGCTAAAACAATGAATCCCATTTCTCATTAATCAACGGAATACTTAAAATAATATTCCTCAGTGTGAACTTGTGTAGTTGACAAGATGACTTGCCAAACACAATCTAATAATAATCATACGAATTATTAAAGGGACGTTATGATTTAAATTACGATGATATCATGTCTCATCACTATGAATTTATAGAAGATGACTTATTTTATCCAATAATAAAAGCAATCATAAGATACAATAAGAATTCAATATAAAACCAGATTGTAAAATTCTAAACTCGCTATTCTTAAAATATAAAAAAGAACCTAGGTGAAATGATACGAAACTAAGTTTAATTAAGTCATCAGAACCTGTTTTAAAATAATGACATATGAATACCTATCATCTACATAATGTATAAAAAATGTTGAAATAATATTATTACGACTCAAGATCCAAGAGAAACCATATTAGCGAAAACGAAAAATCTCACAATATAAAATAAACTAAACAATCAAAGTTATCAATCACATCAAAAATGAGTTAGAAAACATAAGTTATTTTATAAATATAAAGTAGATCTTTATACGCAGTAGATAGAATATGAAATCGAGTATATGTAATCAAATAATTATACGCTAATCATTGTGAAACACGGAAGAAGTAATTATTTTCGCTACAGAAGGTCCAATTAGATAGAATTCAGTGACATATTATCATAAGAAGCTGGTACCCTGGCCGATAATAATTAAAACAGTCCAACACTTATATAATTCACCACCTTTTGAGAATAGAAAAGTTATCAATCAATAAATATAAACGGTACAACCTTTCGAGCTTTGACTATGAAAATGCGATAGATATGATAGAAATAACAATTCTATGTTTCTAGATCTTTTACAAATTTAATAGAACTTAAAAATACTGTTTCCATGCAAACGACCAATTGCAGTAATAAATAATCTATCGAAGCATGATGCCAAGATAAATAATAATTTGAGCAGTTAACTATGCATGACACAGCTTACCATATTTATAGTCCCTGTAATGAGGTCATTTAATAAAACAAACAATAATGAAGAAATAAAAGAGAGAATACCATTAGGATTATAGTCTCTATATAAAGTAGAGTCGAATGCCAATTGATTCAATAAAATACTACTCACTTGAGAAAATATATCTGGACCAACATCCTCAGCTTACATTGAATGATAGAGTACGCCAATTACTTTGAGTAATATTAAGTTTAATATGAAAATGAAAGAAGAAATTAAAAACGTTTAAAAGGAACCACGATTATGAGCTTCAACATTAATGAAAAATAGGATCTGTGGAAGTGTTAAGAAATAGAGAAACGGATTTAGAGATTTCACACTTCACCACGAGACAAAATTACAGCAGGATATCTAATGAATAAGACATTAGCTGATTTTCAGTCATATAAGAAAAAAAAGTGACTAGTTTATACTTATTCTTGTTTCATTTGATTTAAAAGTTACAGTGACAGAATTAAGAGAGTAATATCATCATGAAATTTCATTATTAAAATATAATAAGGCAATATATATAAAAATACTAATGTCTGCCCTCCATTTACTATGCGTACGTATTTCTATTATGATGCGAAGTGTATTAATAAAAGATAAATAGAATAATCATATTAGATTAGCTTACAAAATAAATATATTGATGTAAAAATAATTATTTGAATATATATATTGACAATATATGGTTTCTACTTATGTAATTAATACTTATCTTGAAAAATTTAATAATATAATAAATATAAAAAAATATATAATAATATAATTATAATATAATTATATTTTAGATAAAAAGTATAATTAAGATAGTATATTATATATAATATATAATATAATAAAATGATTATGATATTTTAATAATAAAATATTATTGAGAAGTATTTAAGTACATTATAATAGAATATAATAATTTATATATAAATATTAACTATATTAAATATAGTAATAATAGTATAATAATATAAAAATAACAATAATAATAATATGTACCATTAAAATATATATATATAAATAATTAAGTAAAATTATAATATATTTAATATAAAAAATAATATTAATATAATTATATAGTAATAAATAATAGATAATCATTAAATATTATTACTATATAAGGTAAGTATAATAAGATAAATAAAAACATACACACAATAAGAATAAATATATATACTATACATAGATTGATTTTATTACGTGTTATTAAGAATCTATGGAAAGAAATTAAAGTATTCAAGAAAATTAATCTCAAGGAATATTTTATATACATCAGATGTTTTTTTCATCTATTCGAAATTTTACAATTAATATAGTAGAACCGATGCGCATAAACTAGTCTCCTAGTGAATTTGATATATTTAGATTGATACACCAGCCCTCATAAAAACTGTTTATCTAAATTATCCATTCCAAGATCTATTCTATAATTCTTCATACTTCTATATACATTCATTCTTAACTATTAAGATCTCATCTATCTATACTTTCCTATAAAATCTAGTTCTTATACTTATTCTCTATGTTTGCGCAATATTATATAATCATATACTTCATATAAATGTCATATTTAATGTATTTAGAATTGAATATGAATATAAAGTATTATCTAATGAAATAGCGTTTAAGGAAATAAAATCTCATCAATTAGAAAATAGAAATTAATAGAATAAACACGGAGTTGCAAAGGCATGTCAATATGAAAATTTAAGCATAAAGATAATTATGATAATAAGGGAAAAAGACAAATTCTAACAAGGAAATCGAAGAATAACTTACAAATCTAAAATGAGAATTTTGTGAAAATATTGAAAAGAGAGATAAACTCCCATCATCCGTGCAAAGTGTCACAGTCCCTATATCAAAAAAAACCGCCACTAGGCGATCACCACATACACACATCATCACAGAAATTAAAACAGCACAATTATACAAGAATAACAATAGATAACAACAGCATCAACTGACGACAAAAATATATCATTAAAAAAAACTTCATTAATACCAGAATAGACCATTCAAAGAAACAACGAAAAACAAATATCGCAAACATCAACACTACAAGATCGTCATTGTTATAAAAATTATTTTAATTGTAAATTCACAAAAAAATGGAACAGTACCAACCCATTACAACTTAATTCTGGTCCAAAAAAACCGACCCTGATACTACTAAATCTCACCCACACACCAAGGAACAATCAAAGATATACAGGAACCGTCTAGAAAAGAAAAAGAAAGAAGAATATAGGAGAGATAATTAAAAAAGAAATTAATGAGGAAGAATAAAATAAGAATAGATATAATTCCCAAAATTCATACCAACAAATACAAAGCTAATAGTAACAAAAAAGAATAATAATAATCCAATTAGTATAAATGAACTGAATAATATAACATAAAAAAATAAAAATTAAAGAAATATAATTTAAAGAAAATATTTAGCATATTTTTAGAATATTTTAATACAGATTTAAGAAAATACATAAATTGTAATCAGAAAGTAACTTAAAAGACAATAAACAAATAGCATTTCCTTGTTATCCGGCAATAGCAATATACCGTAAAAACAAAGAAGAAAAATAATAATTAAATTACAGAAAATTAAATATAAGAGCAAGAAGATAAAAAAAAGTAAAGGTTAAAATTGGTTAAGTGGAAAGGATATAATACAAATAAACCTTAATTATATATAGGACACTTTACCAATAATTTTAAAAAATTCACTTTTTTATAAACAATAATAAAAAAGATAAAAGATATAGTAATACAAAGAAATAAACGAATCTATTAGAATACGTATTAGATATATAAATTAAAAAAGAAATTTTATAGATGATATAAATTAAATAACAATATCATATATTAATATATAATCATTTTATATAAAAGACTCTATTAAAAAAAAATAAAAAAATTAACATTTAAATAATAATCAATAAATAAAAAAAAATAATAAACACAAAGATAAATGCACACGAGAAGAACACGTTAAAAAATGATAGTCTATAAATAGCCTCGAACACCCAGGTAAGTGGTATGAAACCAGAGAGGAGAAAAATTAAAAAAATAACATACAAGATAAAAGAAAAAACAAGTAGAAAAGCCAGATTACAAATCTTTAGGATAATAATCTATACTTAAAATTAAAAAAATTATACTTTTAAAAGAAGAAAATCATACGGGAATTAATCATGATTTAATAATACTATAAAAGAAATATATTTTATACATATATATGAGCAGGATAACCGTTTTAAACAGTAAACAGAACTATTCTTTACTGAAAACAGATTCAAATTTGTGTCAAAATTACCGGAAGAAACGAAAAGGAAGCGTAAAGGAGACTATTCATAGCCTAGCTTTAAGTAAACTAAGATGACGGGAGATTATAGTACAACAGAAGACACTGGATTGCAAATATAAAACATAATAAATTACAATAAAGAAATGCCCCGAAATTTAATAAAAACTCACGATGGATTCGACTAAAAAGTTGAGCCAAAGAAACAAGAGTGGCGAACCTACATTATGAGAGATGCCATCAGGAAAAGACAAGAGTAAACTTGTGTTTATTACACAGAGAAAACATGTTGATCGACTAAGAAATGAAAACTAATGACAACGGAACGCAAGATAGAGTGATAGGAAGGTGATGTATACCGATTTATTTAATAACTATATGTTTTATGCTCTCTCCTTTTTTCAGAAAACAGGAAAATCACAGTTTAGTTGGGCAAATTACGACATAAACACTAACATCTTTGCACACAGCAGCCCAACATAAAAAACGGATTACTTTGGTAAACTTTGATTCTTTTCAAATGAATTACCCGAACTAGAATTATGTCGCCAACCAGAAAACGAACAAAATCGCACACAAAAATAATAAGCACCCTACTCCCAACTCGACGCCCAAAGATCTAAAGGACCCCCAGACCCTAATAAAATTTTATTAAAATGATATTATTAAAACTGATATTATTATTGTACCAAAAAGAAATAAAGATAGATAATTCAATACTCAAAATTGGATTAATTTAATCTTACTTAGTGAATAATTACTGATTTATAATATTGATGGAGAAAATTATAAATAAAAAAATAAATAGTAAAAGATCAAAATACAAATAATAAATGCATAAATTAATCATTTACACCTGGTTTGGTATCCAAATTTGTAAGGAAATATTTGTGATATATGTATAACTAATAATGCCCATAGACATAAGGACACATACAAATATTTGAAGTATTTATAAATTAAAAAAAATATGTCAAGCGAAGTGATTAAATCTTTGGATATTATCTAAGTTATATGATATATAATAACCTATATAAATTAAAAATGGATAAGTAATATATATTATAAAAATAGTGATACATAGTAATAAAATCGTTATTAATAGATGAGAATAATATAATTAATAGGCGGTGTACATGGGATGTACAAATATACATGCAGCCTAGAGTTCCATAAAATCGACTATAATATAACCCTAGAAAACACAAACAAAATTAAGATTAAATATTTGTTATAAAGATAATAATATACAATAGAATAAATAAATTAATGATTAAAAAGATAATATATAGTATAGTAATAGATAAATATATAAATGATTGAATGAATATTATAATATATTAATAAAATAGAAATATTATACATAAAGATTAATACATTCGATAATAATTAATTAAATTATATATCATAGGTATATTTAAAATAAAGGTATATAATATTTGTAAACCAAAATATTGATCACAGCACACCCTAAGGCCTGTCAATTTCCGAGACAAAAGTCAATATAATTAATATAAATAATGGAGGAAGTAGAATTCACTATATAGTTATACCACAACAACATCTATAAGAATAAACTAAAAATATATCTATAAATATAATATAATTTATAATATCAATATAATATATAATGAATAAAAGAATATAATCAAACATTAAGGAAGTACGAAATAATAACATATCATAATAACTAAATATATAAAACAGATAATAAACAATAAATATACTAAAAAAAAAAAAAAAAACAAATATGAAGTAAAAAAAATAGAAAATCATTAGATATTATTAAAAATAAAAGTGCAAAACCTGATATGGTAGTCCAATGAACAGAATAAAAATAAATAAAAGCTAAAAAAGATAAATAAAGAAAATAATAAATTAAAGAAAAAACATAAAGAATAAAATAAGAAAAATCATAATTATAATAAAAATAATAAAAGTAATAGAAAAATAAAAGAATAAACCCACCACATGTAATAATGAATAAACTAAAATATATAAAAAAAACCACACAATATATAAAAAACAATTATATAATAAACACACAGTTATAAGATTAGGAATATAATATATTGATAGTTAACGAAAATCCATAAAAAATCATAGGTGTTACTTATAGTACGTGTTAAAAGAAAAATTTGTAAAGATAGAAGCTGCGTTGTATTTTATTATAATAAGAGAGAATAAAGGAGCGAACATAAATAATATATTTAGTATATAAATATGAATAATATTATATGTTGTAAAAAGTAAGTTAGTTATTTTATGGTGATATATGGTATGAATATAGAGTTTATTTAAGGTTAAAATATTATGAAAGGGATAATAGTAAGGGCCTAAAAGAAGGTACCTATAGGTTTGGGCGGGTGAATATTGAGAAATGACCATAAATATATGGAATATAAGTAAAAACACGCGAGACTGAGTGATTTAGATGTGATGAAGTAATAAGGATAGATAACATGCTATAAATTATACAGTCTTAAGAGATATAGAACTACTAAAAGTTAAGGATAAAAAAATAGATGAATGAAGTATTTTGAAGAGTTGCATGTAAGTGGACATATATCAAAGATTAACATATGATCCAATAGTATTGGTATATCAATTTCTTGCTCAGATTAAAACAGACATTACCCGATCGATATACGAAGATTGAAAGTTGAGAATAAAAGCCAAGAAAATGACACTATAAGACGAATTACTTCAAGAAAAACATACAAACAATGTAACATATTAAGATGAAAGATATAGAGATGTATAGATATATACTTTATTAGACAAAACGATCCTGTCATAAATATAGAAAAGATAAGCCATACGATAACCTATTAATGAATAGTAAACATAGTATACAAATCTATAAAATATATAATATATCAGTAGAAATAATAGATAAATAAATATAAAATACATAAAATTAATAATAAAATTACTATATATAACATATATAATAAAAATAAAAATGATATGAATATAAAATAAAATATATATGGCCATGTCCTTAACGAAAAACAAAAAAACAACTACGTGCATGCTTCTCTCAAGAAGGCAAGCATCCAAAAAAAACTTACAAAAATAAAGATAGAAAATATATATATATGTTTTTCCATATTTTTTATTTCATATGTTCCAGAAGGGGTCAAATGGATGGACGTTAAATCTAGGTTTACAGTATCATTGATTTATAAAGGTTAGGTTTAGGTTCAGGTATTATATCGACAGTCAGTCAGGTACAAGCTAACAACGCGCAGGTCAGATCAGAGATCAAGTCAGGTCATAGGTCACGTATCTCCCTACCTTGAAAAAAATTTAATTTCATCCCACTTAAATTATGTTTATGCTATTGTTACGATAAAAGACAGAAAGTTTGAAAGCACACAATTTTTATGAAACACATCTGATAAAATAAATAATATAATATTTGCAAGAGTAAAGCAGATAAGGGAATAACATATCTTCTATCTCTGTTATATTCGATTCTTCACACAATATATAAAAAAAGATTAAGTGACCAAAATAATAACTATACTTTCTAAAATAGCACTATAAAAGAGAAAAACATATTGAGAGGACAATTAAATGCAGTAATGAGGATGAAAATTGGTGTGATAAGGGGCGACAATATCAAAGAATCATCCTTGTTTTAATACATCATGAAAGACTACTTGTATAAAAGGAGGAGGGGAGATACGAAAAAAATAAAACAGTAAAGAGAAATGAGATTTTCTCCGCCCCATTTACGAGACCGAGATTAATCACACGCTAACGCCAGTACACTAGAAAGTATAACATTATATATAATATATATCCCAAAATGACAAGAAGAGATAGTTATATAGAATAGGTAAATGAAGTATCACTAAAATTAGAAAAGGATAGTAGTAAAATATAGCATTTCCACAAAAAAGTTAGCAGTTTAACAATCTTTTAAGGAAAAGAAATATTAGAAGAAAAGAACAAGAGGAACCCCAAAAAATAAAAATAAATGATTAATGAAAAGATTTAGTTTTTGGACATTTCGTGATTTCTTCACGATGAGAGCGACCAAAAATTAATAAACAAAACAAATATATAGAAAAAAAAGGTACTAAATATTTACATTATAACAGTTAAACAAAAAAAGACGTGTTCATTTATTTAAAAAGCTATAAACAGACTTTAAATTTCAAAAGCACCCCCATGAAGGGGGTCACTTGAAAAAAAGAATAAATAAACACCATAAGTATAATAAATTAAATTAATATATTAAAGTGATCAATGAAAATTATAAGAAGAAGTAATTAAAAATAACATTTAATCGACCAATATAAGCTAGAATATGAAATTAATAAATAAAATAGTTTTATATAAATAAAAATATAAATAATATGAAGTAATAATAATATATTAATAAAATAAGAGTATAACAATTAGATTTGAATAACCAAATTTATATATAAAATAGAAATAAATAATAATTAATATAAATAAAATATTAAATAATTTAATAATAAATAAAATATTATAATATATAATTATATATATAAACTACTATATTATAATACACCCATGGCTAATGGTTTCAAGATACCAAATACTTGTAAATGTAAATATCAAATATTTGTTGATAAGAATACAATGATAGTGAATAATATAATTAAATATTGATACGTATATGTGTGCTTTAATATGTATGCATCACACATTTAATAATATAAATAAATATTAATTATATACTGATATTAGTAGATAATACTTATAATTATCATTTATAAGTTAGTAAATGACTAATGTAATTATACATATATTTACCTTATATTTTACTATTGATATTACAATTTACATTCTTTGTTGTACGCCGCCTCGCCCTCTACGACCCACGGCACGTGATCAGTTTGATCTAACCTATTACTCAGGGCGAACGCTCAAACCTACTTACCTAGTAATTGCGTTGTTATACTTCCTTAGGAATTGTCGCACCGAGTGAAGGCCAGCCCAAACACTATCTCCCTAGTTTCTCATCGCCAACTCCACGGTTTCAGTGTCCAGTAGACGAAAATCCGTATGATATAGCCTGATATGTGCATCCAGATAGCACGCCTGACTATCGATAAACATTTTATAGTAGTATTAAAACATTATAAAGTACAGCTATCATTATACACATCAGTTATGCTTATTGTGTCAATACTTACTACAAAACGCGACTAGAATAATTATATACATTAATACCAATCAATTCATAATATCGTATTCTACTAAGCTAGTTCTATAATAATTATAAATAATTCAATAGCGTAGGCGTATATTCATATAATAAGGATAATATCACATGAGTATAACTATACTACACCTAATAATTCAGATACCTCTATGTAGACTTAATTATGCAGCTATTATAATATGGATCCTAACATCTATACCTATGCTGCTATCTCACATAGTATAAAATACAATAGGATGATCGACATCATCATAAGCGGTGACCTATTATAGGTATAATGTATGATTCAGCTTTCACAGGTTACAGATCGGTAAATATCGTAACATTATAACACATCTACGAGATTCATAATCATTATGCTACTTCTGCTTCATATGCTTAAGATTTAGCAACATTGATATTAAAGACATCAACTACCATATAGAATTACTAGTATTAATATACTATTATAACATATAATATATTACTATTCATACATATCATCAATACTTAATATCATAATATTATTATATATAATCTCATTAAGAATATATAAATACTTAATATTAACACCTAGTTATATTATTTTTATTTAATTTATTAAATATCAGCCTTATAATGATCTCCTGGCGTAGCATGTTCTAGTGCGTAACTGAGACTAACCACAAAATCAATCATGTGATGTGTGTACTCATAACAGATATATGCTGTGCTCCTAGTCTGCGCCAGCTGTAGAATATGTATAGGTTGTTCTATCTCATTGCAATAATTAGTAGGTAAGCAAAGTACTATTTAAATAAATATATGCTTACATAGCTTTTACAACATACTAACATGATAATAAACTAAGTACATCTGATAGTATTGAAACGCTTTCACTTAGCGAGAAGCTCTCCTGTCCATTATGCCTCATAGAACCCTCAGGTGCTTTAAAATATTACTGATATTCATATATTTATGATGGTCTCTGCTTGCATGCTTACTAAATCGTATTGTCCTTTTGCAAATACCCTTTTTTACACTTTAAAGTACAAAAGTTTAAACCTTTTCTTACGAAACGAAAATAGTGTTTTGCCTACCAGTCAACTCGCATGATTCTTAGCCCAACGTCGGGTTTCATTTACCTCAGTCGCTCTATTCAACGCTTAGCATCTAAATGCACACCATCGTATAACTTCACTCGCGCAGCTCTCTCGCGTGCATATATGTAGCCATCGTGTAATACCTCACCTATCATCACGCACGTCGTTTAAAGCCACTGAATGGACGCTGGTTAAAAACCTCTATCTACGACCCTGCCCGAAGAGCGGCGGTCGTTATGTAAGGCCATAAAGATGAACCAACAAAGGGGAATCGGTCGTGAATAAATTCCCGTCAAGCTTTAAACTAAACAGGCAGGCAGCAGCAGCAGAATGCAGCAGCAGGGCAGCAGGCAGTTTATTGAAATAATAACCATGTATCTAAAGATGTTACTAGTTTATCTATATTAAGTGTTATACAAAAGGTTATATCAACGAGTATTGTTACTTCTATCCCTCAAACATGTACCTTATCTAATAGCTATCAAATAGAAATTCACTGTGTCAAAACTTATAAACCCCAGAGTTCAAACCTTGGTGGTGTCCTTAGTAAAGATAAACCTCCTGAGATAAAGGTAATTAAACTAACTAACGTAAAAATGGACATAAGAGAGAAAATTCAACATTAATAAAATGTCCAAAAATATATCAGAATATTTGTTATTCGCAGCCAGGCAAGCAGGCAGGCAGCAGGCAGGCAGCAGGCAGGCAGGCAGGCAGCAGGCAGGCAGCAGCAGGCAGGCAGGCAGCGCAGGCAGGCAGTTTATGAAAAACCATTTATAGAGTTATATTTTCTATTTAAGTTTATACAAAGTGTTTAATTTCACGATTTTTACTTCTTTTTTCCCATTTACCTTTCTATAATAGCTATCAAATAGAAATTCACTGTATCACAGGCAGGCAGGCAGGCAGGCAGGCAGTCAGCTAGTTCATTGAAAAAAACACATATCGATGTTATATTTACGAAGTTACGAACCATAACAAAGTATTTATTTCACAATTTTACTTCTTTTTTTCCATTAACCTTTCTTAATAGCTATCAAATAGAAACTCAGAATAACATAACGTTTAAATCCAGAGTTCAAATCAGGTGTTTATTTCAAGATACCTCTTGATATAAAGGTTTTTTGATTATTCGTAAAATGGGACATTAAAAATGTCCCAAAAATATATAAGAATATTTGTTATTCGCAGGCAGCAGGCATCAGCAGGCAGGCAGCAGGCAGGCAGGCAGTAGGCAGCACCAGCAGGCACAGAGCAGGCAGCGCAGGCAGGCATGCAGCGCAGCAGGCAGGCAGCAGGCAGCAGCAGTTTATTGAAATAACCATTTAAGATGTTATATTTTCTATTTAACTTATACAAAGTGTTATCCACATTACTTCTATGTTGCCCATTTACCTGTTTCTATAATAGCGTATCAAATAGAAATTCACTGAATCACAAAACGTACGCAGGCAAGCAGCAGGCAGGCAGGCAGGCAGAAGGGCAGGCAGCAGACAGCCAGTCAGGCAGGCAGGAAGCAGCAGGCAGGCAGCAGCAGGCAGGCAGGCAGGCAAGCAGCAAGGCAGGCAGGCAGGCAGCAGGCCGGCAGCAGGCCGCACATCTGCCCCAGGCAAGCGCAGAAGCATGCAGGCAGGCAGCAGGCAGCAGGCAGCAGCAGGGCAGGCAGGCAGGCAGCAGGCAGGCAGCAGGCAGGCAGGTAGCAGGCAGGCAGGCAGGCAGCAGGCAGGCAGGCAGGCAGGCAGGCAGACAGCAGTAGGCAGGCAGGCAGCAGCAGCACAGCAGGCACAGGCAATCAGGGCAGCAATCAGCAGGCAGCAGCAGGCAGCAGGCAGGCAGGCAGCAGGCAGGCAGTATTGAAATAACATTTATAGATGTATATTTCTATTTAAGTTCATACAAAGTATTTAATTCACGATTTTACTCTTTTACTATTTAAAATGAATAATACTATCAAATAGAAATTCACAGTATCACAAAACGTATAAACCAGAGTTCAAATCAGGTGTTATTTCAAGATACCTCTGATTTAAAGTTTTTTGGACTATTCGTAAAATGGGAAATTAAAAATGTCCCAAAAATATATCAGAATATTTGTTATTTCGCAGGCAGCAGCAGGCAGGCAGCGCAGGCATGCAGCAGGCAGGCAGCAGGCAGGCAGGCAGGCAGTTTCATTGAAAATAACCACATATCGATGTTATATTTCCTTTTTAAGTTCATACAAAGTGTTTATATCAAGATTTTACTTCTTTTTTCCTATTTACCTATTTATAGCTATCAAATAGAAATTAACTGTATCAAAAAACGTATAAACCCCAGAGTTCAAATCAGGTGTTTATTTCAAGATACCTCTTGATTTAAAGGTTTTTTGACTATTTGTAAAATGGGACATTAAAAATGTCCCAAAAATTATATAGAATATTTGTTATTCGCACTCGCAGGCAGGCAGAAGGCAGGCAGGCACAGGCAGGCAGGCAGCAGGCAGCAGGCAGCAGCAGCAGAGCAGCAGCAGGCAGACGTAACGACGCAAAACCTCAGTAGCAGGCAGGCAGGCAGGAGCAGGCAGGCAGCAGGCAGGCAGGCAGGAGCAGCAGGCAGGCAGGCAGGCACAGCAGCAGCAGCAGCCAGCATGCAGGCAGGCTGGCAGGCAGGCAGCAAGCAGGCAGGCAGGCAGCAGGAAGGCAGGCAGGGCAGCCAGTTCATTGAAATAACCACATATCGATGTTATATTTACAATTTAAGTTCATACAAAGTATTTATTTTACAATTTTACTTCTGTTTTCCCATTTACCTTTCTATAATAGCTATCAAATAGAAATTCACTGTATAACATAACGTATAAACCCCAGAGTTTAAATCAGGTGTTTATTTCAAGATACCTCTTGATATAAAGGTTTTTTGACTATTCGTAAAATGGGACATTAAAAATGTCCCAAAAATATATAAGAATATTTGTTATTCGCAGGCAGGCAGGCAGGCAGGCAGGCAGGCAGGCAGGCAGGCAGGCAGGCAGGCAGGCAGGCAGGCAGTTTATTGAAATAACCATTTATGGATGTTATATTTTCTATATAAGTTCATACAAAGTGTTTTTTTCACGATTTTACTTCTTTTTTCCCAATTTACCTTTCTATAATAGCTATCAAAAGAAATTCAACTGTATCACAAACGTATAAACCCAGAGTTCAAATCTAGCTGTGTAATCCTAGATAACTCGCTGGAATGAAGCCAGCAGGCAGGCAGGCAGGCAGGCAGGCAGGCATGCAGAAGGCATTCCATGGAAGCAGCAGGCAGCAGGATCTAGCAGGCAGGCAGCAGGCAGAATGCGAGGCAGCCAGCAGGCATGAAGAAAGCAGGAGCAGCAGGCAGCAGCAGGCAGGCAGCAGGGCAGGCACAGCAGGCAGCGTAGACAGGGAAGGCATGCATCAGGCAGGCACAGGCAGGCAGGCAGATAACAGTTTGGAAGGCAGCAGCAAGCAGTGCGAGCAGCAGTGCGATGGCAGCATAGCAGAGCAGAAGCAGGAATAAGGCAGGACAGCAGGACAGCCGCAGGCTGCAGGCAGCATCAGGAGGAAGCAGCAGGCAGCATGCTAGTTCATGAAATATACCAACACCTATACTTTATACTTACAATTTAAGTTCATACAAACTATTTATCACCCAATTTTACTTCTGTTTCTTCGCGCGATGAACTTTAGTAAAATTATCTATCCTGCAGAAAATATCATTGAATATAACAATCGATCGCAATTAACCCAGAAGTTTTAACGATGCGCTTATATGAAATACCTCAAAGTCATTAAAGGTTTTTGTTACAGATTAATCTGTAAAATTAGAACAATAATCAAATGTCCCACAAAAGAGATATATAAAGACATGCAGCAGCAGCAGGCAGCAATGCTATTGCAAGAACAGCAGCAGGCAGTCAAGCAGACACCGCAAGGAAGCAAGCGAATGCAGCAGGTAACAGCTGCATCTATGCAGGAAGTCTACAGGAACAGCAGGAACAGGCAGCAAAGCACACTTTCAGCCAAGACAGGCAGAACAGCAGGCCGAGGCAGGAGCAGGCAGCGAGGCAGCAGGCAGGCAGCAGGCAGGCAGGCAGGCAGGCAGCAGCAGCAGCAGCAGCAGCAGCAGCAGGAGGAACATGGCTCATCTCAGAACGCCCGAAAAGCAGCAGCAGTCAGCATGCAGCAGTCTAGCAGGCAGGCAGCAGGCAGCAGGCAGCAGAGTTCCATAAAATAATCACATATCGATGTTATATATCCTAATGCGACATTAAAATAATTCATACACTATATATTATATATTGAAATATTTAATAAAACACATAGCACACAAAAAAGAAAAAGAGAGGAAAAAAAAAGAAAAAAAGCAGAGAAGAGAGAAATGATCATTGCATGGCCGGGACGGAAATCTCCGAGATTTGCATTCCAAGCAGCAGCAGGAAGTCAGCAGCAGGCAGCAGTCTAAGCAGCAAGGCAGCAGCACAGCAGGAGCAGCAGCACAAGCAAGGCAGTCAGGCAGAGAGCAGGCAGGCTATCAGGTCTAGGGCATGCAGCGCAATCAGCAGGCAGGCAGCAAAGCAGGCAGGCAGGCAGGCAGACAGCAAAGACCATACAAGCAGCAGCAGCAGCAGCAGGCAAGCAGCAGAGAAGAGAGCAGCAGGTCAGGCATCAGTGTTCTAACATGCAGCAGCAGGCAGAGGCTTTGGCAGCCGAGTTGGCTAGAAGACAGGCAGCACTGCGCTGAACTCACGCATAGTCAGTATCAGCAGGCAGCAGCTCTAGCAGGCAGCATCATCAGCAGGACAGAAGCAGGCTAGCAGGCAGTCATGCTAGCAGTTAGTTCATTATAATAACCACTATTATCCTTGTTTTTGCAAGTTTCTTTCATACAATATATTTATTTTACAATTTTACTTCTTTTCCATTTACCTTCTATAATAGCTTATCAAATAGAAAATTCTATCTGCCAAACATAAGGAAAACCCCAAAAGTTAAATCATTGTTTATTAACAACCACCCTTTTAAAAAGAAGTTTTGTGACATTCGTATAAATGACAATTTAAAAAATTAGTCACCCAATAATATATAAATAAAATTATTGTTTATTCGCATGTAGCAGCAGCATCAGCACACAGTCAGTCTATGCAGCAGCAGATCATGCAGCAGCAGGCATCAGGCAGGTCAGAGCAAGCAGGCATGGCAGCAGCAGCAGACAGCAGCAGCAGGAACAGGCAACAACAAGCAGCATGCAGGCAAGGCAGCAGGCAGGCAGCATCAGTCAGCAGCAGGCAGCAGTAAGTCTATGTCAGGCAGATGGCAGGCAGGCAAGCCAGCTAGAGGCAGTGCAGTCAGGCAGGCAGCAGCAGCTATGCAGCAGCAGTATGCAGGTAACAAGCAGTCAGGACAGGCATGCAGTGCAGTCAGCAAGCAGCCAGGTAAGCAGCTAGTTCATTGAAAATAACCATATATCGATGTTATATATACATTTAAGTTCATACCAATAAAAGTTATTAATTTTACCTAATGTTTACTTCTTTTTCCCATTTACCTTTCTTTAATAGCTATCAAATAGATAGAAATTCACTGTAACGTATAAACGTATAAACCCAAGAGTTCAATACAGGTGTTTATTTCAACCTTACTCAATATTGAATATAAAGTATTTTAATACCATAAACAATCTTTATTCACAAACAACAACATATACGCAAATCCTTATTCACGAACAGTTAGAACAGCATGCGCCACTCAGGCAGGCAGCAGGCAGGCAGCAGGCAGCAAGGCAGCAGCAGCAGCAGGCAGCAAGGCAATGTATTTATTAACAAACCGTATAAGATTTATCGATGTTATAATTATATTCTTAAATCAAATTGCTATTTCACGATTTTACTTCTTTTTCAACCATTTACCTTTCTATAATAGCTATCAAATAGAATTAACCGTATAACAAAAAGTAGAAGACCTAGTGATTTTCCTGTGAGCAAATAACTAACTACCTAAGAATTAAAGTTATTTGACTTATTCGAATAAAATGGACATTAAATAATCGTATCCCAAAAAATATATCAGAATATTGTTATTCGCAGCAGCAGCAGGCAGTCAGGCAGGCAGCAGGCAGGCAGTGCAGAGCTATCATCTATGCAGCAGGCACTATGCAGCCACAGCAGGCACAGGCATGGCAGCAGCTAGCAGCACAGCAGCAAGCAGCAGCAGTCATGAAATAACCACATATCGATGTTATATTTACTATTTTAAGTTATCATACAAAGTGTTTATTTCACGATTTTACTTCTTTTTTCCATTTACTTTTCTATAATAGCTATCAGATAAAAATTAGCTGTGATCACAAAACTGATAAACCCCAAGAGTCAATCGGGTGTTTATTATTCAAGATACTCTTACTGGTTTAAAGTTTTTTGACATTTGTAAAAGGACATTAAAAAATGTCCAAAAATATATAAAAATATTTGTATATTTAAAAATTCCGCCAGTAGGAAGCATGAAAAGCAGGAAGTGCAGGCAGAAGGTAGCAATAGTCACGCATCTGGCATTCCTCAGCAGGCATGTAGCATGGCAAAGCAGGCAAGCAGCATGCAGGCAAAGGCAGGCATGCAGCAGTCAAGGCAGTCAGCAGTTAGTTCATAAAATAATCACATATCTAGTATATATTTCTACTATTATTAGTTCATACAAATTATTTCACGATTGTACTTACTTTTTTCCACATTGACCTTTCTATATTTAAAGCTATAAATAAAGAAATTATCCTGAGTATCACATAAACATTTAAATCCAGAGTTCAAATCAGGGTTTTATTTCAAAGATACCCTCTATTTAAAGGCTGTTGACTATTCGTTAAATGGACAATTAAAAATGTCATAAAAAAATATGAATATTTGTTAACAAGCAGCAGGCAGGCAGGCATGCAAACAGGCAGGCACGGCAGGCAGGAAGACAGGCAGTCAGGCAGGCAGCAGCCAGGCAGCAATTCCATAGCAACAGGCAGCAGGCAGCAGTATTGCAGGCAGGCAGCAGCAGCAGGCATCAAGCTGGCAGGCAGCTAGGCAGACAGGCAATCAGGTCACAGTCAGGTCAATCAGGAGAGCAGGCAGCTAGAAGCAGGCAGTGCAAGCAGGCAGCACATCAGGTAGGAACAGGCAGGCAGCAGGCAGCAGCAGTGAACAGCAGGCAGCCAGCAAAACAGGAAGTAGGCAGCAAATCAAGACAGGCAGGCAGCAGTCAGCACAGCAGGCAGGCAGGCAGGCAGGAGCCAGCAGGCAGCGCAGGGCAGCAGCAGGCAGACAGGTTGGCAGCAGCGTTGCAGCCAGGCAACAGGCAGCAGCATCAGAAGCAGGCTGACAGGCAGCAGGCAGGCAGGCAGGCAAGCAGGCAAGCAGGCAGTTTTCAAGCATACAGCAGCACTTGCATCTAGTTCATTGAAATAACCACATATCGATGTTAGTATTTACTATTTAAGTTTATACAAAGTATTTATTTCACAATTTACTTCTTTTTCCCATTACCTCTTATATAATATAAATATAAATAGCTATCAAAATAGAAATTCACTGTATAAATTAACTATAAACCAAAGATTCTTAATACATTGTTAATTTCAAAACCTCTTTGATATAAAGTTTTTTGACTATCGTAAAATGCACATTAAAAAAATCCCAAAAATATATAAGAATATTGTTATTCGCTGGAAGGCAGCAGCAGTCAGGCAGGCAGCAGCAGCAGCAGCAGCAGGCACGGCAGCAGGCAGCAGCAGCAGCATGCAGCAAGCAAAGGCAGTTCATTGAAATAATCACATATCGTTTTAATTTCCATATTTATTTCATAACAAAGTGTTTATTTCACGAATTTACTTCTTTTTTCCCTTACCTTTCTATAATAACTATCAAATAGAAAAAATTTAACTGTAAATAACAAAACGTTTAAACCAGAGTCAAAATCAGTGTTAGTTTACAAGATAACCTCTTGATTAAAGCTTTTTGACTATTCGGAAAATGCGACATTAAAAACTCCCAAAAATATTATCAGAATATTGTTATTCGCAGCAGCAGGCAAGGCAGCAGCAGCATGCAAGCAAGGCAGGCACAGGCAGCAGCAGCAGCAGGCAGTCCATGAAATAACCACATATCGATTTAATATTTATTATTTATCATACAAAGTGTTTAATTCACGATTTTACTTCTTTTTCCCATTCCACCTTTCTATAATAGCTATTCAAATAAAATTAACTGTAATCACAAAAACGATTAAACCCAGAGTTCAAAATCGTGTTTATTTCAAGATACCTCTTGTTTTAAGGTTTTTTGACTATTTGTAAAAGGGGGCAAAAATTTCCCAAAAATATATAAAAATTATTGTTATTTTCGCAGGTAGCAGCAGGCAGCAGGCATGAGTCAGGCAGTAGGCAGGAGGCAAGGCAGGTCAGGCAGGCAGTCAGCAGCAGCAGCAGGCACAGGCAGCAGCAGGCACGCAGGCAGCAGCAGCAGGCAGCAGCAGGCAGGCAGGCAGGCAGCAGGCAGGCAGGCAAGCAGCAGGCAGTTCATTAAAATAATCACATATCGATGTAATTTCGGAAACTAAAAAGAACCAATAATATATAATAATGCAATAACCATGTTATAATTTCTATTCTTAAGTCAACGAAAGAGTGTTTATTTCACTATTTTACCTCTTTTATTTCCCATTTAAATTATTATATTAGCCTATCTAAATAAGAAATTGAATGAATCACAAAACATTTAAATCCAGAGTTCAAATCAGGTGTTTATTTCAAGAAACCTCTTGATTTAAAGGTTTTTTTGAACATCGTAAAATGCGGACATTAAAATGTCATAAAAATATATATAATATTTGTTATTCGAAGCAAGCAGGCAGGCAGGCAGCAGGCAGCAGGAAGGCAGGCAGGCAGACAGCAGTCAGGCATGCAGGCAGGCAGGCAGAACATTGAAATAACCACATACAGGCAGGCAGGCAGGCAGCAGGCAGCAGGCAGGCAGGCAGCTGACAGCAGCAGGGCAGGCAGGCAATCAGGCAGTCAGGCAGGCAGGCAGGCAAGGCAGGCAGGCAGGCCAGGCAGGCAGGCAGGCAGCAGGCAGGCAGGCAGCACGGCAGGCAGGCAGGCAGCAGGCAGCAGGCAGGCAGGCAGGCAGGCACGCAGGCTGGCAGGCAGGCAGCAGCAGGCTGCAGTGGCAGGCAGGCAGGCCGGCGGGCAGGCAGGCAGGCAGCAGCAGGCAGCTAGTTCATTGAAAAAACCACATATCGATGTTATATTACAATTATAAGTAAAACCTACAAAGTATTATTTTACCAATTTTACTTCTGTTTTCCCATTTACCTGTTCTATTAAATATCTATAAATAGAAATTCACTGTTATAAAGCATAAACTATAAACCCGAGCAATGCATGGCAGGCAGGCAGGCAGGCAGGCAGGGCAGGCAGGCCAAGGCAGGCTAGGCAGTCAGGCAGGACAGGCAGTTAGGCAATCAGCAGGCAGGCAGGCAAGCAGCAAGGCAGGCAGGCAGCGCAGGCAGCAGGCCGAGAAGCAGCAGCAGCAGCAGCAGGCACTTTACAGGCAGCAGGCAGGACGCAGAATTCTGGCGCATGCAGGTACACTGCAGCCAGGCAAGCAAGCGCTGCAGGCAGCGGGCAAGCAGGCTAAGGCAGGCAAATCACAGCAGCATGGCAGACAGGTTAGGCAGCAGGCAACCAAGGCAGGCAGGCAGGCAGGCAGGCAGCAGGCAGGCAGGCAGGCAGCAGGCAAGCAGCAGGCAGCAGGCAGCAGGCAGCAGGCAGGCAGGCAGAGGCAGGCAGGCAGGTAATTCATAAAGTAACCCAAACTCGGGATGAAGTTACCATTTAAGTTCATACAAAGTGTTATTTCACGATTTCTTCTTTTTGCCATTATCCTTTCTATAATAGCCCCCCAAATCCAGAAATTAAAGTATCAGAAAACGTCTAAACCGCAGAGAAAAAATACTTTCACGGATTCAAAATAACTCTGATTTAATACGCAATTTGATAATGTTCACATTTGACATTTGTTTTATCAGAAAAGCTTGAAAAATAATATATATTCGCAGCAGCAGCAGGTAGTCTATAAAAGCTATCAAATAGAAATTCACTGTATAACATAACGTATAAACCAAAGAGTTCAAATCAGGTGTGTTTATTTCAAGATACCTCCTGATATTAAGGTTTTGACTATTCTGTAAAAAATCTCACTATAAAAATGTCACCCAAAAAATATATAAGAATATTTGTTATTCGCAGCGAGCAGCAGGCAGGCAGGCAGCATCAGCAGGCTTTAGTTCAGCATATACAAGCAAGGTTGCAGAGCAGGTAAATTCATTTAAATAACCATATATAGCTAATATTATTTCCTATTTAAGTCATAACAAATTTTATTCAAGATAAATTTACTTCTTTTTCCCATTACCATATTCTATTTAATACTATCGAGCTAGAAGTAAGTTGTACAAGATTTTAATTAGCGTTGTATTTTGAATGAGGTTTTAATTTAAATATTAAACCTCTTGATTTAAAGGTTTTTTGTCTATTCGTAAATGCGGACATAAAAATTCCAAAAATTATATAAGAATATTTTTTATTCGCAGGCAGGCAGCAGGCAGAACAGCACAGCCAGGAAGCAAGCAGGCAGGCAGGCAGCAGGCAGCAAGCAGGCAGGCAGGCAGCAGGCAGGCAGCAGGCCACAGCAGCACAGCAGGCAGCAATCAGGCAGCAGCGCATGCAGGCAGCGCAGCAGGCAAACAGCAGCGTAGGCAGCAAACAAGCAGGCAGCAGCAGCAGCAGCAGGCAGCAGCAGCAGCAGCAGACATGCAGCAGCAGGCAGCAGCAGCAAGCAGCAGCAGGCAGCATGAACAGCAACAGGAGGACAGTAGGCAGCAGGCATCAGCAGCAGGCAGGCAGCAGGCAAAGCAGGCAGCAGTCAGCAGCAGGCTGGCAGGAAGCAGCAGGCAGCAGGCAGCA
>JABUQX010102038.1:15000-21100 GCA_015478945.1 Trachelipus rathkii | reverse complement strand
ACACACAACTCTATCAGACTTTCTCCATTAACATTCCTCTCCCCTACCCCAAATGGTCCTATTATTCTTCCCACCCCTCCCTTCCCACTCCTGCATTCAAATCTCCCAATAGACAAATTTTATCATTTACCCCAAAACTTTCCCAACACTCATTCAACTCATTCCAGAATCTTTCTCTCTCCTCCTCCCTCGTTCCATTCACTGGTGCATATGCACATATAAAAACCCACATTTCCCCCCCAAATTTCACTTTTACCCACATTATCCTAGAACTAACCTGTCTACACACCCTCACCTTGTCCCACATCTCTTCCCTCATAACTATTCCCACCCCTTCCCTCGCCCTCACTCTCTCGTTCACCCCCGAAATCATACCCTTGTATTCTCCAAAATTCATCTCCCTCTTTCCTTTCAACTTAGTTTCTGTTATCCCTAGCACATCCAACCTTTTTTCCTCAAACATCAACCCTACTTCCTCCCTCTTCAAATCCTCGTTTACCCCTCTCACATTCATACACCCCACCCTAATTACCACTCTCCTCCCCATCTTTCCCTATTTCTATATATAACTCAATCAGGCTGTACGCTTTATGGGACCCCCCACCCTTGGTACTTCCCAACACCTAGGGCTACCACCCCGCTCACCAACCCACAATAACAACAACAAAATACGTTAAAATAATATAAAAACAATAAAAGGTTAAAACCCACACTGTCAATTTATATCTATTCCCCCACCCTCTTCCTCCTCCCCCCCTCCTCCCTTCCCTCCCTTCCCTTATTTTCTTTTCCTTTTTCTTTAAAATTACCCGTTAACTTAATTATCTATTAAAAACCTTTAATTACTTATTTATCTATAAAAATTTATCTATTATTATCTACTCATCTATTTATTTATCTATTTATTTATAAAACTTTATCTATTTATTAAAAACTTTATTAATTACTTAAAAACTCCTTAAAATCACTTCCAATAAAAAAGGTTAAAATGACAATATACAGTAAAAATATAAAAGGTTATAACCTACACTATCAATTTATATTTATTCCTACCCCCCTTCCCCCCTCCTCTTCCCTCCCACTCCCTCCCTTTTCTTTCCTCTTTAAAATTTACACAATTTAAAAATTTTATAAAAAAAAAAACTTTATTTAATCTTTAAAATTCTTTAAAATCTCTTATATTTACAAATATATATAAAATCGCTTATACTTATTTAAAAATTCTTTAAAATCTCTTATATTTACAAATATATATAAAATCGCTTACATTTACAAATATACACTTATATATATATATATTTATTAACTATTCCTTTATATATGCGCAGCAGTGTATGAAGTTATCTGCAACTTATTACTAAAATTCACGTAACAACTGAGTTCTGCAAGAGTTATCTTAAACAAAATTTACTAAATCAATCTCACGAGTTATTACAACTTATCCTTCTGACAAAATATTATTAGTACTTCCTATGATATCTTCAAAATAGTATAAACCTTCTGCTAGTGCACGTATTCCACCAAACTTATTTGCACACTTCAAGTCGAGATGTAATTACGAAGGATATTCTGCTCTTGATTTAGCAATGGTATAAGTTATATCACCGAGTATTACATTAACTTAAAGATGACCTTACCAAACAATTACCTAAACACTTCTAGGTTTCAGCCTGTAACTTGTAGCATCAATTCGTCTTGACTTCAACTCAATCCTCTAAATTAAACCTCGTATACTAGATATACAATAACAGTTTAAAATTTATCTTCAATTTATAAATCTTGCTAAATTTGTTATTTCTTTTTCATTTACACTATCACAATCAAGAAGATTATTCATTTACAAAGTCGAAATCGTTAAAGTTTACAGTCGAGTATTTTCACACATTATTCTTCATATCTACTACTTCTTATAATATTTACAAGTAATGTTGGTATATAGAGTCACAAATACTACCCACAAGGGTTACATAAAATTCTAAGTCTATAACAAGACTAATTTCACAAACTTTAATAAAACGCAACTCCTGCTATTTGGAGCACGAATTTCATCTCCACCTCCTCCTCTCAATCGCTCGAGTATATATATATATATATATATATATATATATATATATATATATATATATATATATATATATATATATATATATATATATATATATATATATATATAGTGTATGTGTGTTTAGACTGTGTGGTGATAGGTTGTGCTTAACTGGAGCTCCGATGGTTTGAGTAGTGTGTTTGTAATGTTTTAGTTATTTTGCCTCTAAGTGTATTTGTACATTGAACGCTCTCCTGTTTTAATTGTTTTTAACTTTTATGGATTTAATATTTGAAGAATTTGATCATCCTTTTAAAAGATAAGATATCCGTTTTAATTTTTTAATTTTGAAACTTTTTAGTTATGTTAGATAGCAATAGTTAGTTTTTAGGATTGTGTAATACGTAGTTTAGATAGTACTAGGGTATATTTTTTTTCTTAGTCTTTTTTAACTTAAGTTTTTAGTGTTTCTATTTTTTTTATTTATTTTAAACAGGTTTTAGCACAGCACCTACGTTTTTAGTTAATTATTATTTTAATTTATACATAACCAGTTTTATGTTGAATAATTGAATTTTTTTTTTTTCTTAAATTTTTTGGGGTTAAAGGGGAAGTTTTAAATTTTTTTTTTTAACTTTTACATATTTTTTTTATTATAAATACGGTTTTATCGTTTTAACATTTACGGTTTTTTAGTGTGTGAATAATTTTAACCTGTTTTTTTTGTCTGTTTGTCTTTGTTTGTTGTTTTTGGTTTGGTGTGGTTGTGTGTGCGTGTGTGATGGCAGATTTGCGCAGGCGCGGGCTTTCTATAGACTTTACTAACATCCGCGGCTTAAACTCTAATTCTGCATCCGTGGAATACCACCTCTCTAACTCTAACCCTAACCTTTTGCTCTTGTCTGAGACACAGATGGCTAAGAATTCATCCTCTAACTCGTTTAATGTATCCAACTATAACTTATTTCATAATTTCCGTCTAAAGGGTGGAGTATGTGCCTATGTAAACATAAACACTCCTGTAACACGTCTCGAGAATCTCGAATCTCCTAATTTCGATGTTCTATGGCTTAAAATCTTTCTCCCTTCTACTACAATAATCTTGTGCTTCTGCTACTGCTCTCCTAACAGAACAGATTTTCACGCCTTTTTTGAATATCTTACTACTTCTCACGAGACTGTTATATCTTCTCATCCAAATACTGAGGTCCTCTATTTAGGGGATTTCAATGTACATAACACTGAATGGTTTGGGTCCTCTCATACTGATTTAGGTGGGGAGGAGGCCGAATCATTTAGTATTCTCAACGATCTGGGGCAACTAATTAAAGAACCCAGACACATTCCGGATCGTCCCAACCAATTCTTGAACACACTTGACCTATGTTTCACCACTAATCCTTCTCTCTACAAATACACCAATCTTCTGCTCCTATTAAATCTGGACCACAACCTTTTATATCTCTTAATTTAATATTTCTCTCCAACAGCTCCATCCAGCCCTTCGCGTTTTTTCTGGTGTTTTGATCGGGCAGATTGGGGGGCCTTGCGTTTCTTCTACGCTAACTATAATTGGAAAGACTGCTTTGCCTCTGGTAACGCTTCAGCTTCTGCCGATAAGGTGGAAGCTGTAATCGTTGATGGGATGAGTAGGTTCATTCCTTCTTCGACTAAATCTTTCTCTCCTCATAATCCATGGTTTGATCGTACTTGTTCTCTGGCCATTCAGGCTAGAGACCCTCATTATGGGTGGGAAAATTTCTTGTTCTCCTCCATCACTTTACTAATTTTGATTTAGCTAGAAATCGTTGCAAGGATACTCTTCGACGAGCAAAGCGGACTTTCATCAAACGAAAGTGTGCTAACCTCCTTGGTTCTCCTACTGACAAATCTTTCTGGCCTCTTGCCAAAACATCTCTAACAACTTCTGTAAATCTGCCTTTCCTCCTCTTATTCGTTCTGATGGTTCTGTTGCTAATTCTCCAACTGTAAAGGCCAATCTCTTCGGCCTCCTATTTTGCTCTACTCAACTCCTGGGATGACTTACATTCCCTTCCTCCTCCTTCTCCCCTCCTCTTCCTCCTCTCAGGTGTCCTACTATGCCTTTGCCTGTGAATACATTTGATCGGGTGCATGGGCTCCTGAAATCTATGAACGTTAGGAAAGCTGGTGGCCCGGATGGCATTCCTCCTCGTGTTTTGAGGGAGTGTGCTTCCGTGCTGGCCCCTTCCCTCGTTCAACTATATTCTTTGTCTCGCAACAACTAACACTCTCCCTCAGTGTTGGAAGCACGCACATGTCCAGCCAGTTCCGGAAAAAGGTAGCCGCTCTGTGATCCTTCTAACTATTGCCCTATAGCTCTCACTTTATTCTATCTAAGATCTTTGAAACCCTTCAACTCTCATTTCTTAGATCATCTGAAATCTCATTCACTTCTTTCCGATCGCCAGTACGGCTTTTGGCGCTCGAGGTCTACTGGCGATATACTTTCCTATCTTACTGATTTATGGTTTTCCGCCCTTAGGAACTACGGGTAGATTTGCGTGGTGGCGCGCTTATAATATCCAAAGTATTTGACCGGGTATGGCACGCGTCACTGCTCTCCAAGCTCCCCTCCTTTGGGTTTCCTCCTTCTCTTTGCTTACTTATGTCTAGTTTTCTCTCAAATCGCTCAATATCGGCTGTTGTTGACGGGGCGACTTCTTCTTTTTCTGTCAATTGTGGTGTTCCTCAGGGTTCTGTCTTATCTCCTACTTTATTCTTACTTTTCATTAATGATCTTCTCACCTGCACATCTAACTCTATCCACTCGTATGCCGATGACTCGACCCTTCATTCTTCAACTTATTTAAATTCTGCTCCTTCTTTTACTTCTAGAATTGCCTCTCGTCTTAATCTTCCGATTCTATTCTCGCTGTCTTGATAGAATTTCCGGGTGGGGTCGTTCAACCTTGTGAAATTCAATTCTTTAAAAACTCAACTTCTACAATCTCTCTCTCTAAAACACCTTCCAACTTTCCTATCTCTTTCGACGGTTCTCTCGTCTCTCCTGCTGACAATATAAACATCCTTGGCCTTAACATAAACAAAAAAATGTCTTGGAAACCTCACATCACAACGGTTGCTAGGGCGGCCTCAAAGAAACTGGGATTTCTGTTTAGACTGCGAGACTTTTTTTCCTCTTCAGTCACTCCAGCTATACAGGCTCCTCATCCTCCCTTGTATGGAGTACGGCTCTCATATCTGGGTTCTGTTTCACCCGGCTTTTTGGACAGGGTCGAGTCAAAGGCCAAAAAAGACTTATAAACTGTTCCGTACTTTCCCTTCAATTGACCCTATACCTTGTACGTGATGTTGGTACTCTATCTCTTTTCTATAGGTACCGCAGTGGCAGGTGCTCGGGGGAACTTGTCACTCGCGTACCACCACCTTTTAGCACAAGGGGTGCTGTGTCTGCGCATAAGTTTTGTGTGGATATTGGTAACTCCAGGCTAGTTCACTGTGGTGCTTCCTTCTTCCTGCCACCCTATTCTGTGGAATTCTCTGCTATCTTCTGTGTTTCTTGCTGAATTTAATCTCCTTCACTTCAAAGCTTGCGTCTGTGCTCATCTGCGTAATTTGCGTTAGTTGGTGAGCTTTTGAGACGTGAAACACCCCCTGCTTCAATAGGGCTCTGCCCTATATATATATATATATATATATATATATATATAGCATATATATATATATATATATATATATATATATATATATATATATATATATATATATATATATATTTATATATTTATAATTTCTTATATGTATATATAGATAAATATATATGTTATGTTGATATGTTTTTATATATATATATATATATATATATATATATATTATATATATATATATATATATATATATATATATATATATATATATATATATATATATATATATATCACAGTATATATATATATATAAATATTATATATATACATATAGCAGTATATGTTATTACTATATAAGAGCATATATATATACATATATATTATTATTATTATATATATAAATATA
>JABUQX010102038.1:2500-10000 GCA_015478945.1 Trachelipus rathkii | reverse complement strand
TTTTACACACCTGCCAAATCTCTTCTACTAATCCCCTCAAAAGTATAATTATAAATTTGTTAATAAAAAAAGTATAAACTTCAGATTCGCCACACAAATAAAATCATCCGCATATAATAGGTAGCGCACCCTCCACTCTCTTTCATTCTCCCATTACCTCTAACACCATTCCTTGCTACCTCACCCCACCTCTGATTCTTTCATAACCCAATCCAATTATGTATATATATATTATATATTATATATATATATATATTATATATATTATATATATAATAATATATATATATATATATATATATATATATATATATATATATATATATATATATATATATATATATGTATATATATATAATATATATTATATATATATATTATATATAATTATATAATATATATATATAATATATATATCTTATATATTTTTTATTTTATAAAAACTGTAAAACATTTTAAATATGCACAATTTGAAAAAAATGGGAAATACGAAATCAGTTACATATAATTTTTAAAAATTTATAATTATTCAGGAAATACTGAATTCCTCCATGCAACCATGATTGAGGAGAGAAAAAATAATTATTATTCCTTGTGTAAAGAATATATCAAAGGCCTGAAGATAAATTGAAAAAAATATATATATATAATATATATATTATTATTATATATATATATAATAATATTATATATATATATATAATAATTATTATATAATAAATAATATTTAAATATATATATAAAAACATATATATATATATATTTATAAATATTATATATATATATATATATATATATATATATATATATATATATATATATATATATTTTTTATATATATTTTACTATGTATATATATTATATATATATATTATTAATATATAATATATATATATATATATATATATTTAGATATAATATATATATATATTTATATTTGTAATCTTATAATATATATGTTTTATAAAGTATGGTCTATATAAAGTAACTCCTTCATAGTGTCTTCTTTATGTGGCAACCTCAAGGGAATAAAAAACTCAATAATATATAAGCTACGAGCATAGTAGCATTGAAGAAAACTATATATATATATATATATATATATATATATATATATATATACGTATATATATATATATATATATATATATATATATATATATATATATATATATAGTATATATATATATTATACTATATATATATATATATATATATTATAATAATATATATATAATATATATATATATATGTATTTATTATTATATATATATATAATATATATATATATATATATATAATATATATATATATTATATATATTATATATATATAATAATATATATAATTATATATATATATATATCATATATATATTCTTTTTCAATTGAATCAATTCAAGCCTTTGCTCTTTGCCCTTGGCAACACACGAGAGGATAATAATTATTTATTCTCCGGCTCCGGCTCAACTGCCGACTATAGTTTACTGCACTTGTATTGATAATTGTTGCAGTACTTTGTCTGGCAATAATTTTTCACTACAAAAATATTTTTGTGAAAAAATTTATGTTCAGAATCCTGTTCCGGTTTCATATTCCTGGCTGCGGCTCCAGATTCGGGCGCTGGATCCGACTAAGGTTTTTTTCTGCACTATTTGAAAATTGTTTAACCATGTCTTCGGCAATAAACTTTTTCAGCAAAAAATCTATTATAGAACAAAATATATACCCAGAATCTGGTCCGTTTCCGACTCCGGATCCGGATCCAACTAAGTTCTGCACTATTTGAACATTGTTCAGCACTTCTTCCGGCAATAATTTTTCATCTAAAAAAGTATTTCTTGGAAAAAATTTATAAACAGGATCCGGCTCTAACTCCGACTCCCGTTCGACTCTGGATCCGGCATCCAACTAAGGTTTTTGGAACTATTTTGAAAATTAGTCAGCAAGTCTTCTGGCAATACAATTTTCAACTAAAAATATTATAAGGAAGCATCCGCTCGGTTTCCGACTCCGGATCCTGCTCCGGATCCAGATCCATCAAGGTTTCTGCCCTATTTGAAAATTGTTCAAGCACATCTTCTTTCAATAAATTTTTCACCTAAAAAAAGATTTCTTAAAAAAAATTCATTACGGACCTTGCTCCGGGTTTTCGGCTCGGGATGTCTCCGGACCGACTAAGGTTTCTGTACTAATTGAAATTGTTCAGCACGTCTTCTGGCCAATACATTTTTCGCCTTAAAAAATATTTTCTGAAGAAAATTAATACCCAGGATCCGGCTCCGCTCCGGCTCCGAGTTCGGCTTCGGCTTCGGCTTCGGATCCGACTAGGGTTTCTGCACTATTTGAAATGTTCAGCACTTCTTCTATCAATAAATTTTTCCCCAAAAAAATATTTTTCGAAAAAAATCATACTCCGGCTCCCGGCTCCGGCTCCGGCTCCGACTCCAAATCGGATCCGATTAAGGATTCTGCACTATTTGAAAATTGTTCAGGAAGTCTTCTGGAATAAATTATTCATCTAAGAAAATTATCTCTTTGAAAAAATTTATACCAAGGAAAAGGCTCCGAATCTGAATTCGCGATCGGACCCGACTAAGGTTTCTGCACTATTGTTGAAATTTGTTCAGTACGTTTTCTGGCATTAAAATTTTTCACCCAAAAAATATTTTTTGAAAAAATTCATACCCAGCTCCGGCTCCGGCTCCAGCTCCGGCTCCTACTCCAGCTCCGACTTCACTTTCGGCTCCGGATCTGACTAAGGTGTCTGCACCACTCTTTGAAAATTGTTCAGTACGCCTTCTGGCATTAAATTATTTTCACCTAAAAATATTTTTTTAAAAAATTCATTACCCAGGATCAGGCTCCGCTCCGGATCTGGGATCCGACTAAGAATTCTGAACTTTTCGAAAATGTCTTCAGCACGTCTCTATCAATTAAAATTTTCACCTAAAAAAATATATATTTTTCTGAAAAAATCATACTATGCTCCGACTCCATCTCGACTTTCGATCCGGCTCCGGCCTCCGGCCCGACTACAAATCCGTATCCGATTTAAGAATTCTGCACACATTTGAAAATGTTCAGCAAGTCTTCTGGCAATAAATTTTCATCTAAGAAAATTATTCTTGAAAAAATTTACACCCAGGAATTCCGACTCCGGATCCGTCTCCGGATCCGGATCCGGATCGGATACGACTAAGGTTTCTGCACTATTTGAAAATTGTTCAGTGCGTCTTCTGGCATTAAATTTTTCACCTAAAAAAATTATTTTGTTTAAAAAATTTCATACCCAGGTTCCGTCTCCGGCTTCACGGCTCGGCTCCGGCTCCCGGCTGGCGGCTCCGGTCTCCGGCCTCCGGCTCCAGTTTACCTTTCGGCTCTGGATCTGACTAAGGTTTCTGCACTATTTGAAAATTGTTAGGCACGTCTTTCTGACAATAAATTTTTCACTAAAAAAATATTTCTCGAAAAAAAATCAAACAACGGCACCGGCTCTGACTTTGGCTCCGACTTCGACTCCTATCCAGATCCTGATGTCGACTAAGCGGATTCTGCACTATTTGAAACTTGTTTCAGCACGTCTTCTGGCAAACAAATTTTTCATCTTAAAAAAATTTTCTTACAAAAATTATACCCAGAATCCGGCTCCGAATCCGGCTCCCGCTCCGGATCCGGATCCAACTAAGGTTTCTGCACTATTTGAAAATTGTTCAGCACTTCTTCTGGAAAATTTTCACTTAAAAAAATATTTTCGAAAAAAAATCAAACTACGCACCGGCTCTGACTTCGGCTCCCACTTCGGACTCGCTCCGACTCCGGATCCGGATCCGATTAAGGATTCTGCACTATTTGAAAATTGTTCAGTACGTCTTCTGGCATTAAATTTTTCACCTAAAAAAATATTTTTTGAAAAAAATCATACCCAGGCTCCGGCTCCGGCTCCGGCTCCGGCTCCGGCTCCGGCTCGCTCGGCTCCGGCTCCGACTTCACCTTCGGCTCCGGATCTGACTAAGGTTTATGTACTATTTGAAAATTGTTCAGTACGTCTCTCTGGCATAAATTTTTCACCCTAAAAATTATTTTTAGAAAAAATCATTACCCTGGATCCCGGCTCCGGCTCCAGCTCCGGCTTCGGCTTCGGCTCCAGCTTCGGCTCCGGATCCGGTTTCTGCCCTTTGAAAATTGTTCAGCAGATCTTCTAAAAAAATATTCTTTTTCGAAAAAAATCATACTCCGCTCCGGTTCGGCCTCCGGGTTTCGACTTTCGCACTCCGGCTTGACTTCGGATCCGCGATCCGGATCCAACTAAGGATTTCTGTACTATTTGAAAATTGTTCAGCAATTCTGCCCAATAAATTTATCATCTAAAAAAAAATTATTTTCATGAAAAAAAAAATATACCCAGGCTCCGGTCCGGCTCCTGCTCCGGTCCGGATCCGGCTCCCGCTCGATTCCAGCTCTGCTCCATTTATTTGACTTAGCTAAAATTCGAAGAAGGAGTAGAGGTTGAGCGGGGGTGAATATGAAAAAAAAATTAGATTTTCTATAATTATAAATGAAACAATTTTTTTATTCCTAAACCTGGAATTGCAATTTTGACTGGAATTGAAATATTTTTAGTTCGACACCTCTCTAAATAAATTTCTGTATCTATAAACTATTTAGAATTTTTAAAAATAATTACACCATGATGTTCAGGAGGATTTTTTTCTACTATTTAAATAATAAAAAAAATGTGAAAATTTTGATTTTGCCTTTCAATAAGTAGGAGTCTAATTAATGAAGTCCCCCCTTAAATGCTTCATCGCCTTATTTTAGATTGCTCAAATAAAATCTTATTAGCAACTTTAAACAGAGTAGAAGTAAGTTGCCTCTCCGAATCTATTGCTTAATTTTCATTGCCTCAAAAAAGACGGCTGATTAAAATATTTCGTAGAAGTTTGGGACACCCAAAAATCATTTGCAATTCTTCCCATTCACAGGTTTGAATTGTATTATAGCCAATCTGCCAGCTGATACTTACCTCACTAAAATGTGTGGAAAAAGTGTTTTGTGTAAAACTAAAAATTAATGTATATATTATAGATATATATATATATATATATATATATATTATATATAATATTATTATATATATATATAATATAATATAATATATATATACTATACTATAATATATATATATATTATATATATATATATATATATATATATCCAAAATTCATTTGCAATTCTTCCATTTCACAGTTTGAATTGGTATTATAGCCAATCTGCAGCTGATAAACGTACCTCATAAAAATGTGAAAAGAGTTTTGTGTAAAAACTAAAAATTATTATATATATATATATATATATTATATAATTATATATTATATATATATATATATATATATATATATATATATATATATATATATATATATATATATATATAATATATATATGTATATATATATATATATATATATATATATATATATATATATATATATATATATATATATATATTATATAAGTATAATATATATATATATATATATATATATATATATATATAATATATATTATATATATATATATATATATAATATATATATATATATATATATATATATATATTATATATATATATATATATATATATATATACATATATATATATATATATTAATATATATATTATATATATATTATTAATATATTATATATATATATATATAATATATGATATATATATATATATATATATTATATATAATATATATAATTACTATATATATATATATATATAGATATAATATAAAAATATATATATATATATATATATATATATATATATATATATACTATTATTATATATTAATAATATATATATTATATATATATATAAATATTAATATATATATATAATATATATATATTATATATATATAATATATATATATATATATATATATATATATATATATATATATATATATATATATATATATATATATATATATATATATATATATATATATATATATATATAGATATATATATTATATATAATATAAATATATATATATATATAAATATATATATATATATATATATATATATTATATATATATATATATATATATATAAGTTAATTTTCATTTTTAATGGAATTGTAAAACTATTCTGGAAGATTGGTTAGTTTATTTTAAACAGTATTTGCTATATAAAAATAAACTATATGTGAGAATTCTAAAGTTGAGTTTTGCTCAAATTTTATGTAAATTTATAGCTAGGAAAGAGATATTGATAAAATGGGAGAAGGAGTGGAGGAAGGACATCATTTATTATTATTATTATTATTATTATTATTATTATTATTATTATTATTATTATTATTATTATTATTATTATTATTATTATTATTATTATTATTATTATTATCCCTTAAAAAATGGATGGCGCTAAAGCCGGTTCCAGATACTCGATCGTCGAGGTAGTAACGGCTTTCCTTCTTTCTCTCATTAGAGGGGACCGTCCCGGATATTGTAGGGGTGGATAGGGTCTTTCGATAGCCTCGACGAGAGGAGGGCGCGGGATGGCCGCCGAAAGTTCCTTTTCTGTGAGTAGAGTGGATCCACTCTCCGTGCAGATTCTTTTTGGTTAGTAGCAAGCAATCGGATGGGAACCTGAAAGCCTGTTGCGGCGCGTTGACTTTGAAAAGAGTCACAAATGCTAAAATACTTGGAAGCTAAACAATAGATGAATAATTGACCGTTCAAAGACATATCAACAAGCTAGTGAGCAAACTAGCGAAATATATGTATATACTAGTCAAATTGAAAAAAAAAATACATTCCTTTATATATATTGAAGAAGATATACTATGCACATATACACCCACATCTATTATATTGTCTTCCAGTCTATGGCATAGCTAGCAAATCAGCTATTAATTCGGTTATTTTGATGCAAAAACGCTTCATCCGACTGTTAAGCCCCACTAAAAACTTCTATGAGCATACAACACCTTTATTTAAAAAACTTAAAATATTACAATTTGAAGACCTATTGAAGCTATATATCTCTTAAAGGAAAAGCACAATATACTACAAAATAAGGCATGTAACTTCCTAATATCTAACTTTCATAATAATCAAATTCAAAGAGATATAAATCTAAGAAACAATGCTCACATAAATCCTCCTTTCTATAGGTTAGAAAAAGCTAGACAAGCAGTTAGTTATAAATGTGCTAAAGTCTAAAAGGATTTAAAAAAAGAAATAAAAAAATTAAAATTTCCATTTCCGGAACAAGAACTCAAAAAAAAGCTAATAAATAAGTGCTAATATTATTACTATATTTTTCATTTACAAGTAAACTCAAAAAAAAGCTATATAAATAATTATTATTATTATTATTATTATTATTATTATTATTATTATTATTATTATTATTATTATTATTATTATTATTATTATTATTATTATTATTATTATTAATATATTATATTATT
>JABUQX010102037.1:30000-35003 GCA_015478945.1 Trachelipus rathkii | reverse complement strand
TGTGGATGATTGTCCTCCTGATATCATAGGATTTTTTTAAAGAACTATCCTAACTGCTTGATACGTAATAAGGTTCTACAACGGTTCATATTACCGAAGTACCCAATGTCAAATTAAAAATCAGCAGTGCAGCCTGCTGGGTCTTCAAAAGGAATTCATGTTAATTTTAGGACATTTTTCTTCAGTAAGGACTGGAATATAGGAAGCCTCCCCAGAAATTTATTGTTTGACTTAGTAAGTGGAACAAGTGGAAAGACTGCAATATCATATTCATAGGAAACTCAGGCAGTTACCTAGGATGATTAACTTCCAAGCGATAAGTTATTTTATTAACAACTTGTTCAGGGTGAGTGGACAGACCCGTCCTTAGTTGCTCTGATAAAAGGAGAAAAAGGGAAGGTATAAGATCGAATGACAGACGTTTAAAGGATTCAAGGTTTCGAAAATATTATAAGATCGACTTGACAGATTAAAGAATCTAGTAAGAGTTGGACTATTCCTATATGAATTTCAACAGATGGTTCAGGTACCAAAAATTAGAGCTTTATGTACGTCGCAAGTGGATTTGTAGGAGTGCAAGGTCTATGTCAGCAAACATAGGGGAATTGAAAAAGAGTAACTAAGCTTATAACATCTCATTTATTCGATCGTGTGAAAGAAGTAGTCAATTCCACACCTATGACGAGGGAATGTAGTTTTTGGCTATCTTTAGGTGGGGAATCATAGAGTTTCACGTCCATTTTTGTTGGGTCAGGGAGTTTATTTTATACCACAGTCCAACCGGCCCACTAGTGTACCATCCACACAACTTGAAGTTAGTAAAGATAGTAAGTTTTTGGCTTACGTAGTTCTGTGACGATTTTAAATGCGCGTTACATAAGTTATTGTCAGGTTCCATTATTTTCCGGGAAAGGAAAACATCTTTGCTGATACATGGTCTCGTTGTCAAAGGAAACAAGAGGAAGAAACAGCGTAATGTCAAAATCCTGGAGGCCCTTACCTAAGAGGCTAGAGGTATTAGTGGTGGTACCTCTCTAGGAGGCTGCTGAATTCTTCTTGTATTTTTGAGGCTTGCTAGGAGTTTTAAAAGGCATTACAGAAGAAGGTACCACGCAAGAATTATAGGAAACTTTTCCTACTAGAATGATTTTGAATAAACACAGGCAAGATGCTATGGGTTTAGATTTAAACAACTCCAATCACTTCAAATATTTTTAACAAATCCATCAGTTTTCAGGAAGGGACCAATCCATATGAGATATTTCACTGGCACTACGATGTTCTCAACTTTGTAATGATTCTCTGGCTTGCATCAACGTTAGGACTTGTGGTTCCGTATGATATATACTGGATCACCTTAAACGCAGGAAACGAGAGATTAAAAAGCATTCACATTACAGGTATTAGGTAGGTACCTCATTTTCAATCCATAAGTAGATAAATGGTTCAGGTTCTTTCCAGAATTGAATATGTGACATTGAACACGATAGTAGAGCGAATTACGCAATCTGAAGATCAAAGAGGTACCATCTTGATTTGGATACGAAAATCGTAAGGATCATGGACTTAAGTGAAGAAAGTGAAGGCAGTAAAACATAATTAGAACATTAACCCTACATATGAAGAAGCGACTTTGCGGTAACCTATAATGATCGGAAAATGAGGACACCAAGTCTCGGTTAATCGTTGCAACCACATCAGTTTTCAGGAGTTGCATTGGTCAAGACAATTTCCATTGGCTGAAACATCTAGTGTTGACCTTTTTATGATGACAGGATCTGTATTTAGTTTGGTCCAGGAAACTGTCATTAGGGAGTTAGAACCATTTGGACTTATTTTGAGGAAATGGAGTGTGGTGGACATCACATTAAATGGAATCACCACCAAAATTGTTGAATGCACCACAGCAGTAGCTATCAGGATAGATACACGCTATCATCGGAACAGTATTTTACATATTTGATAGTTTGTTAAGGATGTGGTTTCATTCCGGCCATGTTTTCTTTTAGAAATGAATTACTTGGTTGGATAACAGAAGCGTTCTGGATTTTTGGTGATTGGACATCATCGGCACACGGGGTATGATTGATGAGTATCAGTGTTGAAGTCGGATTTGTGTTTTCTTAGATGTAATGTGTATAATGTATATGCGTGTGATAATAATAGGATTGACAATATCATAACATTGAACGAAATAATGACATTACAGGAAAGATCTAAGGTGATAAAGGAATTGAAGAAGAGGGTTAAGAATAAAAAACAAATTCTTAAAACGGATGTGTCTTTAAAGGAATTTTATAGATATAAGGAGGATCTATTAATGAACGATGCTATATTAGTTAAAAGGATGAAGAATGACAAGTTGTGTGCAGTAATAGGGTTTAAACAGATGGTCAGCATTCTTGTAGTAATAGCAATCTCCGAAACATTGCACACATAGGACAAAGGAAATACTAAACAATGACCTCTGATTGTGCAAGAGTAATCGTATGGCATCCAAAAGTCTACTATATCCAGGTAAGGTGTGCAGGACCATTCCCACTTTGTCCAGGCTAAATAAGTAAGATCAACCATAGGTTTAATATCCCTACAGTTTGAAAATCGCAAGTTGCTAATTGTTTTTTCCTTTCGAGTTATAGTGTGCAATTGATGTAATGGCCATTAGCCAAAAACAAGGAGAGGAAATGTTGCTTGTCTAGTGGCTGTGTGGACCACTGCAGCAAATGGGTCTCAATCAGACCACTAAAGGACAAATCGTAAGTTTTGTCACGGGAGCATTTTTGAAGATCAGTATTGTTACGAACATTCTTGAGCCTCCATACAAGGTTTTTAAACAGATAATTGGGGTGGAATTCAAAAGTACTTAGGTTTTAGGGACATGCTCAAAGGTACAAATGGTATCATATATATTCAGCAGTTCCTTTATAGAGTTCCATCTTTCAAACGGGGCAGTTAGAGCGCACAAACCGTTTACGTTTGTCAAGGTTCCTGAAGAACCATAGTGACAAAGACGCAGGCAGTGGGATTGAATTGGCTTACCACCCAGGTTGGTTTATTTATAACAAACAATCAGAAACACCAGAACTTTGGAATTGACAAACAGCGAAAAACTATTAACCCAACATCATAAGGAGCGGAAAGGTATTTACTCCGCTCTCTACTGGAGGAGCAAAGCAATGGAAGGACGGACATCCAAACGGCTCCCTATGAAAGTAGGAGTTAAGGTTAAAAGGAAGATTATTTCGGCAGATCGGTCCTTAGAGAAAAAACTAGGTGAAAGATATAAAGGCCCATTCACGGTTGTCAAAGTAATAGCTGGTGGAATGACATATGATGTTGAGGGTCAGGGTAAAACCATGAGGGTCCATTATGCACATTTAAAAGTATGGGCAGACCCACCAGATTACCTCAGGCAGTATTTTGAGAATGAAAAAGGTGAAGTCCATCCACACAATGAATATAAGGCTGAAATAACAACAGAGGATGAAATAGAGGAAACACCAGCAGGTATCATATATAGTACGTTCCCAGAGAGAGTAAAAGAGAAAAGAAGAGGTAGGACGGAAATCAAGGAAACATGGGACCTTCTACAATTGGCCATTGGCAAAACAGGCCATAAAAGAGGTATTGGAATTCAAACGGAACATTTAGGAGAGGATAAGGAAACACAAACAGAGGCAGAACCTATTCCATCTCCTATAGATACTAGTGATCTATTGGACTGGGTGGATTCAGCACCAGAGGATACAACTTCAGATGCGGGATTTGATCTACAGAATTTCGAAAGTGAGCTAAGGTTCCCTAATGACAGTTACACCATAGGTATAACCATTTCAGACGCTACTGAAGAGGAAGAGGAGGTTCCAGGAAGTATAACTTCAGTACATGATGAGGATATACAGGTAGATAATCATGTTACAGGTAATTTAAATATCCCTTTTTATAATTTCAGATCCATTCATGAGGAACTAAGAGAAGTTGGTGAGGATCCTGAACAAATGATGTTGGCTGATAGATCAGAAGGACAAGGAGGAACCCAACAAGGATCGGAGATTGAACATCGGCCAATGACACGGTCAAGAGGGTCAGCTCCAGATCTTCCGAATGTACAAAAAAGGGTATTGGAGTATGAAAGGAGGGCTGAGGAGAGAAGGGCGTCTAGTGGAAACTAGGTTAGTTTACTACTCTTGTTTATATTATTATTGAATCTTGTTTATTATTGTTTGTTTTATGGGATGTTTTCCCTTCTTTAAAGATTGGGTTTCCAATCTTGAAGGGGTGAGTAGTGTCATGAGTCTAGTGACTCATGGCATCTATTTTGATCAACCTTCCAATTTTTTTACGAAGCAGAAAAGTGTCCAGGTTAAAAGAAAAACTTATTGTTTTCTCAAAAGAAGTTCAGGTAAACAGTTGTGTTGAATTCCAGCTTAAAAGTGTCTAAGGATTAATTACAAAATTGTGATTGCCGACTTTATAAGGATTTTTACTAAGTTGTTATTATCAGCTTTCCAAGGATTTATTTACGAGCTGTGATTCCAGCTTTATAAAGGACAAATTCTCCCAAAAAAATTGGTATGTATAGTTAAATATAAAGTGATGTTTACGATAGTTTAAAATCTAAAAGGAGGAATAGGATTTATGATTTGCTGTTTAAATGTAACGAAATAACGTTTAAAGTTTAATTAAAATATATCAGTGTTAAAGCGTAAATTGTGGAAAGTTAGATACGAATAAACTAGGGAACATTGTTAGAATACGAGGAATTACCAAAGAATATTTTAAATCTATATATGGGATCTTTTCGGTTTGAAGGACAATGAAAGTTATATTAAGAATAGTCAATGATAAATGAAAGTTTAGAGTAAGGATGACATGGTAATCTATAGGAAGGGATAGTCGAAAGGATTTAAAGGAGAAATTATATATATGTATATGTGTATGTGTGTGTGTGTGCGTGTGTGTGTTTAGAAACATATACAAAGGTGTAAAAAAAGGATTCTTAA
>JABUQX010102037.1:0-25000 GCA_015478945.1 Trachelipus rathkii | reverse complement strand
TGGGAGTTCTGTATAGACTGCTAGACTTTTTTTTCCTCTTCTTCAGTTACTCCCAGCTATAACAAGGGTCTCATCGCCCTTGTATGGAGTACTGCTCTAATATCTGGGGGGGGCTCTGGTTTCACCCCGGCTTTTGGGATAGGGTCAAAAGGCTTATAAACTTTCCTGTACTTTCCAGTTCACTTGACCTCTATATCCTTGCGGCGCGATGTTGGTACTTTTTCTCTTTTCTAGTAGGTACTCAAGTCGACAGGTTGTTCGAGGGAACTTCCCCTCACGTACCACCACCTTTACGACGCCCTCGTAGCACAAATGGTGCTTGTGTCTGTGCACGAGTTTTGTGTAGATATTGGTAACTCCAGTCTAGTTCGCTGCGGCGCTTCCTTCTTTCCTCACCCCCTCTGTTTTGTGGAATTCTCTTCATCTTCCTGTGTTTCCTGCTGAATTTAAATCTTCCTCACTTAAAAGCCGCCGTCCTGTGCTCAACTGTGCGTTAACTTTGGCGCTAGCGGATGAAATTTTGGCGTGGCACATCCCTCCGGAATATGAGCATTATGGTTCAGAGTTCGACTAACAGTTGTAATATATATATATATATTATATATATATATATATTATATATATATATATATATAATATATATTATATAATATATATTATATATAATTTATATATATATATTATTATATATATATATTATATATATAAATATAATATTATATATATATATAATATATTATAATATATATATAATATATATTATATATAATAAATATATTATACTATATTTTATAATATATATATATAGATATATATTATTATATATATTATTAAGATATATATATATATATATCTATATAATATATATATAGTATATATATATATATATATATATAATATATATATATATGTATATATATATATATATATATATAATATAGTATATATATATATATATATAATATTATATATATATTATATATATATATATATATATATATTATATATATATATATTATATATATATATATATATTATATTATATTATATATATAGCTATATAATTTTTAATTCAAACTTCAAAGAGTAAACATCCGCATCCGCATGCCGCATCCCGCATCCTCATCTACTTTAAGATCCGCATCCGCATCCGGATAGGAGTTCCACATCCGCAACAGTTCAAATTTTGACATCCGGTCCATCACTAATTTATGATATATAATTACCCGTTTTTACCAGAGTGCGGAGCTTTGGACCCAATCTTTTGCACCCACAATCCTCTTCGCAAGCCTCCACCCAATGGAAAAAGGTTATACTATTAAATGCTTGATTAATAAGTTCATTCAACTGTATGGGTTCATAAAACAAAAGCTTCTAAGCCCTTTCAGGGGAGAGTTTGCTTATGTTTTCGTCGTAAATGAAGATCTGCCACCAACGAAAGACGCTCACATAAATACACTTGTTGCAAGGGTATGCTAAAAATTCCCTTGACGTCTTATGCAAAATGGTGGAAAACTTTAACAACTTTCATCCCAAGACAGTGATATATATCTGATTCCAAACTTTTCTCTTTTGATATTCTTTTCGATCAATGTAGACGTGGTTTTTTGAACACCCCTGAACAATATCTCAATCGCTGCTGAAAGACAAAAAGAACGTTCATGATTCAGCAATGATCGTAACAGATGGTAATTGCGTGTCGTTTGTGTGATCTTTTGCTTTTTTATTGGCTGATGAATATTTCTGCCTTTAGCACGCAATTTCATTACATAAGCATCTTAAATTTTTTAACCCTCTGTAAAACTACGTAGTTTAAAAATTACAATGTTTTGGTATGCTAGGAATTATCAAGAAAACTTCTATTGAAGTTGCAAAATCCTCTATTTCTAGAAGTTTCTTCATTCTTAAAAAAAGGTAATTTATTTATTAATTCTAAAAATAATGCACAGTGGAACTTCTGATCATGTAATGAGGTGCTCCTTGTAAGGTAGTTGAAACAAATGCACGCTCATTGCTGAGAGTCCGACTAGATGTCATTTTTAAAGGTATTTAAAAACTCATTTTTGCCATAATAATGTATGTAGGCAATATTAGTTAAATAGCAATTTATTTAATATTTTTATACTTAGTACTTAAAATTAATATTTTTTATTGAACCTACTGTACCAGAGGGTATATTTAAATTATATTAATATAAATAGGATCTTATTATAGGTAAATTTATATACTATAATCATATATATATAAAGGGTAGCAGATATATCACAAGCAATTAAAAGCTAAAAGTATCACAAATGCAGTACACCCATATATAATAATTACTTAATAATAGTAGATATTCTAATTTTAATTTGACTCATTGTTCAAAAATTTCCATTATTTATATTTATCTTTAAATGCGCTAGTATGCATAAATAAGTATAATGTTATATATTATTATGTTCAGATAGTTTACAATAAATATAAAACTACTACTTAATATACTATTTGATCGTAAAGCTACTATAGTAATGAAAGATAAAAGTTATTATTGTAGATATACATAAGATTATTATTATCTACTGGCTTGTGGAAATTTGAAAATTATGTTAAAGTTATCCTATAAAATTTATTTAGCCAGAAAGATTGTAAGGCATTTTAAGCATATATCATTCATAACACATATAGTTGTCTTTATAGTTAGAGCGTCCTTTTCATATGTGATGCATAAGGTAGTAGCTAATCATCATTCAAAGAATAGTCCGAAACATTAGCAATAACTTCTCCCAGAATAAAGGTCATAGCGTTTCGAACAACGTCACTCCGTTTATTTTGCTGCAATGAAATATTATTTAAATGTCGTGAGTGCACGCCAACACGGTTGCGCGTTTGTTTGCAGACAAGGTATGCGAGTTAATTTTCAGTGGAAAAAAGATTTAAATGCATGCTGGACTTTTGTCGCGATAAGGCCGCTTTCCACACAATTACTCGGATGGGAATCTGAAGGAGTAAGGATTGTGTGGGAGTCGCCATAAATGTAGTTAGTGATTCACACGTTACCGTAGCACTTCACTTGATGATTATTAAATAACGTAGTTATACTATATATATAATATTAAATATAAATTTAGTAGTGTGAGATATCAGTGACTATGTTCTAATTTATGCCTTGAGGTATTATATAGTGATAGGTGAATTACTAGAATACCTCATAGCTGGGATATATACGTAGAATATGTCAGGTATAAAAAGTTTAGAATGAGGTAATCGAGGCTTGACCCGGAAATGCCGTTGAGAGTATGTCGACTATTAGTTATATTATCCTTATTGCGTTTGCCTACCTTCTACTATCTAGTCTATATAATATCTAATATTTACTTATATTAATCTATTTAATTATAATTATAAATATTTATATATTTCTATTATATATATATATATATATATATATATTATACTATTATATATATTATAATATACTATTATTATATATATATAATATATATATATCTATAAATATTAATATAATATATTTATATATATTATTAATATTATATTAATTATTATTATTAATATTATATATACTTATATATTATATATATATTTATGATATCTATTATTGTATACTTACTTATATATATTTACTATTTATAGTATATTTTTATAAATAATATATATTATAATATATATTATATAATATATATTAATTATATATATATTCAGTATATATATATAATATATTATAATATATATCTATATATATTTCTTTTTTTATAATTTTAATATATATATTAATATTTTTACTATTATTATATATATTACTATATATATATATATATGTATCTAATTATTATTAATATTCTATATCTATATCTATAATTCTATATATTAATTATATATTTATATATATATATTCTTCATTATAATTCTATTATATATTAATACTATATATATCTACTTAATTATATACTATTCATTTAATTTTTTTCCTACGTTAATATTATGTATATATATTACTTCATTAATTATATATCATTCTATATCTATAATATTATTAAATTAATATAATCTATATTATTATTTATACTATATTAATAATTACTATATTAATTATAATATTATATGATATGTAATAATCTAGTTATCAGAAGCAATTCTATTGAAGTCTCTAATTATCACTTCCCTTAGTTATATATTTGATAAGATCTCTTTCTGTATATTTTATAGATATGTATATTTACGTGATATTTACGTATATATATTTTTATTTTAGTAATTAATGAAATTCTTATCTGGCATATAATATTCAGTTTTGTATGTGGAGATCTCGACTACATAATCTTACTAGAGTTTTATTCGATAATGATCCGTAAAGGACCGCCCTACCTGTTGAGAACGATGTTCCGGGGTCGGTCTTAATTTATCCATGGACTTAGAGGAGGCGATATTAGGCTTGCCGCCAAATTCCCGCTCAACGTCGCCCCTGTCCACAAGCCGGGCAAAATTCGTTGGCAAGATTGAGAACGGGCTTAGAGACGGGCTCTAAGTGCTTGTGAAAATGTATAAGAATTTGATGAGGAGATCCTTCGAAAAATATTCTTACGTATCTTTATGATCTAAGGATTATCATTATATAATTATATAATATATTAATGGTATTATAGTATGAGTTAAATGTAATTAATATTCATTATTATTATTATACTATTATTATAATATATATTATTATTAGTTATTATGGAATTGTGGTAGTGATATAATATATTAATTTTATTATGTATAAATGACATATAATTATTAGACTTATTCTTATTGAGCTCTATATGCATTGAATATATTATTTTAATTCATTATTTATGTATTTCATTGTGGAGCTTATTATTTATTCCTCAATTATTATATTATTATGTGATTATTATTATTATCTATTATTATTATCTATTATTATTTGACCGCCTTGAGCGTGTGAAAGATATAATCGGATCTCCTGAAGGCGAGAATCCGACTTTTGAGTCGAAATTGATTCCGTAGAAAGGGGTCGCTTCTTTTTACGCACGGGGAGCATTTACGCAAAACATAAGGTGGTTCGTGTCCGTGGGCCTGTTAAGGGGGTCTGCCCCCCATTGAAATGCTCGGCGTGGATAGAGGGCTGTTTAAATTTGGGGACAGTATGAGAGGGAGGCAATGCGTATTTAGTTACGAGTTCGGAATCGCGGAATCGGATTGCGGATGTGGCACCGGGTGCTGGCTCACCGTGAGGTGCTGGGTCTATAAATAGTGTGTGTATACAATAAGACAAGTATTACTGTCTCTGCTATAGTATCATGTTAATTGGTAACCGGTGAGATTTTCTCGAAATGACTGGTTGAAAAGGGGCCGTGTTTCGTGGCGGAGCAAGGGGGCTCCTGTCTTAGTTACCACTTACATAAACAGAGGGGATAAAATCTGAAGAGATGAGTGGATACCAAAAGCCACAATGCACTAGATTATATGAGAGGAATCCTTGACCAATAATTGGGTCGCGAGTAGTTAACGAACCCTACGAACGCTAAGTGTGAAAAAGGAGTCGGATTGAAATCTGATGAGTTTTTGTAAGAGTTATGGAAGCAAGAAATCCAAGCGCTACCCGGTAGCTGGCGTCGGCTGCGGTTTGGTGGCGTAGTGCGGTGCGGTGGTCGACGTGCGGTGACAGTGCGGTGCCCACTCTGAGCTAGTTGTAGGTTGCGGATGTGCGTGCGCCTCATCGAGTAGCGTGCGAGTGCGAAGTGCGGTGCGGGTGCTCGAGTTTAGTTATTTTGACTTATATTATATTGATGACAATATATTGGTGTCAAATACATTTATTTTGTTTGTGGATATTTATAGGGTCGTTATGGTAAAGAGCGTTAGTGTGAAGGACCTTTCGAGTCTGGGGTCGTCAGACGCAAGGGAGCCACGAAACGCGGAGCGAACTCGCGGTCACCGGATCCGAGCGCGTAAGCATGTGCAGTGAACTGAAGTTTAGTTAGACAATAGATGGTTTTAGTCTCTTATAACAGAGGAGGCATGATGACATTTTTATTTTCAATATATTGCTTCAGGGTATATAGGTGTTCTTTTTTTATAAACCGTCTAGGAACTAAATTTTTTTTGTTTTACAAAATTAATTTAATATTATAAAGTTGTATCATTTTACTATTTGTCACTCTAAGGTGCTGTTTAAATTTTTTTTCTTTCAATTATAATTATATATATAACAGTATATATCATATTATATACTATACCAAAATTCATATATAGATATATAATATTCTTTTATATATTTATTAGCTCACGATATTCATAATTATAGTATATATAGTTAAGAAATATGATAATAACTTTCTTTGATATTAAATTAATAGACCGACTATACTACTGAGGAACATTTATATATTATACTACCTAATAACTATTATATAATATATTTATTTATAGTATATATTAATAGAAAAAAAGATATCTAGGCTTTATCAATTAAAAACCACAGTAAAAACTAGTATAATATATATATTATATGGGTACTAGATACTTATTTTGATATAAGCCATATAGTATCATATGATTATAAGGATCAAAAGTTAAGCTATATAATAAAGAGAAGATAGTAGAACTAAATGAGAATGGTGAGGAGCTATTTGATAGATAGAGTAAGTATGAACGTGCAGTATTTGTATATACCATTGTATTTATACTATCACTAGTTCTAAATGCCTATATGAGGTATATAATATAATAGTCTAATATATATGAACGTACTTCAACCTAATATGATATATAGTTCTCTATACCTAATAGTTCTCATATACTAATAAGGTTGGATAATATAATACTCAATACTATTGGTTTTTAATTGGAAGTAAATATATCGCTTAAATTAGATATATACCTATTTAGGACTACTGATCATTGAAATAAATAAGACGTATGAAGGACTTGAGTATAAAGTAAGAATATGAGAGTGTGGAGTAATTATATTTGAAGTGATAAAGAGAATGAGATTCAGATTTGGTCCTATTACGTCAAGTGAGAGTTTAAGAAAGGTGTGAATTCAATTTCCCTATATTACTCAAATAAGATAATCTATATCTCTATGAATTAAGAATATAAATACTATATATATTATGTATATATATAAAGTCGCTAGGGGATTAAGTATTTTTAGATATACTAATAGATATAAATCAGCTTATACGGCTATTCCTTATATTATTTTTCGGATATACAGTGATCATGGTAGTAAATGATTGGTTCGCTTATAATATATCACCCTATATTATGAGATGGGAGTAGTTAGCACGTATATGCGATTAAGAAGAATATTAATAGTATTTGAGAAACGAGGTGAGAGGGTTCCAGCATACGTTTAATGAATACACTATTCATATCCTTACAAAACTTACGGAGAGGAAGCCACTACGTCAGCCACCGCCTTACACACTGAATCGTTTAAATATTTTATCAATACCATTATCTTATCCTATCTAGGAGAATCGTATCCCTAATCTACTCAACTATCTACTCTATCTATCTACATCATAATCATTATGCAGGAATAAATCTAATCTATCTCAGCTCGTCAGCGACTATGCTCGTCGAAATACTATAAGGTAGAGAAGTATATATGGGAAGTAGCTATCAATCATGATACACCTTTAGTATAAAAATTAGTCCGATAGAATCGTATAGTACGAATCTGAGACTACACAGGTGTTTTTGAGTATTTCTTAGAGTAAGGAAACAACTTCAACTACAGTGGTAATCGGCTATATAGTTCCCTCTTCATGATGTCTGCTTGTGCACATTATGGTCTTAAATATAATTTAGAAGGATTTAGAAGGTTTAGTTTGTAGATTTTGTAGTTTTCAATGTATGATTGTGCACATTATAAGAAGAGAAAAAGAAGACAAGAGAAAATCCTATCATGAAAGTCTAGCGGAAAAAATACTATTATGTTATGTCAAAGAAGGCTAAGGTTTGGTAATAGACATGGCAATCTTATAACTGTTGGACAAGAAATTTTGAGATCTTGCAAATGCTGAATGTAGCTTGCTTTAACAGATTCTTATGCATTACCCCTCACAACGATCCGGAACGTAAAGAAAGAGGTAAAAGTAAAGGAAAATTTTTCTGTAATAACGTGTGGGTCATATGTCAGCAGGCTTCCCCACAGTCACAAAAAATTGGTTTATGAACAGTCCGGTATCTTTGAATCTGCATAGAAATTGACAGACGTGCGGGTAAAGAGAGGGGTGAGAGCTTAAAAAAAACAAACCAAAGAAAGAATCTTAGTTCAAAACTCATCTATAATTGAGGATGTGATCAGTATTGTTCGCACTTTTGCGCAGAGCGATAAGTTACATTAAAACAGAAATTAGCGCCACGAGAGGAGTAGTCAGTCTTCGTTACCTTTCCTCAACAAAAATTGAGCTGATCAATTTGAGGTTTTAAAAATACGTATATTAAATATAATATTATATTGACTACGGAATTTACTATAATATATATATTATTATATTAATATTATATATATTAATATATATATATTATATAAATAATATAAATAATATATATATATTTATATATATATAAATATATATATATATATATTATATAATATTTATTAAATATAATATAATATAATATATATTATAACGGTATAATATATATATATATGGTCTATATAATCATATTATATATATATTATATATATTTTTTATTTAAATTCTTTCTATTTTCATAAAGAAAATTTTAACAGAATATACCCTCAATATTAATTGTATTTTAATTTAATTTTTTAAAAATAAATTAAAATAAAATATTAAATTATTTATAACAACCTAGCAGAGTTTTAAATTACTGATGTGTTCAGTTTTCTAACATAAAGAATATTATTATTTTATCAGCTTTTAAAGCAGTATTAAGTAAATGAATAACAAAATTAATTATTCAAAATATTATTAAAATAAAATAATAAAAAATAGAAATATTTTATTAAAATGATATAAATATTCATAATTAATGTAAAACGTAATAAATAATTACTTAATTCTTTATTCTAATTTCAGAAAAAAAATAATAGAATGAATTTTATTTCTCATCTTTTAATTTTCTCATTTCAGTTTAGTGTTTATTCACTAGTTTTGTTTGAAGAATATCTTTTCAATTGATATACGATTATATAAATAAATATAGTAACTGATTTATATGTAAGGGAAAAAAAATCTCCTTTTACATGCACCCCTTTGTCTACTAAAAACTTTAGAACAGGCATGAAGCTTCATTAAGATAAATAAAATTAATATATATCTAAATACTAAATATAATACATAAAATAATGATCTAAATATAAATAATTTTTTAATTAGTAAAATACATTAAATTTCTTATTTTATTATTATAATAAACTATTCATATATTTATTTTATTAGTAGAATCATTACTAAGATGATATCTATCACATATAAATATAAAATGAGACTATAATAATAACCAATATGATGATAGAGTACTATAATATAATATATAATAGCTATTATATATATGAATAGTATATGCTATAAGTCAGTGATAAATAGATAAAAAAATAAGAGTAAATACGTTTAACAGGGAAAAATTTAGGAATGATCTATTATTTACCAATAGATAAAAAATAAATAATTCCTTTATATTATTCGCATTCATAGGTAGAATATTTTTTATGGGAAATTAATTTTTTAAATAGTGTCAAATATGCCAACATAAAAAGCTCTAGTTAATTAAATATCGGTTGTAACTTTTTCACTAGAGAGAGAGAGATGATAGACGAGAGTAGAGTAGAAGATAGATGAAGAGATGAGAGAGATGATAATAAGTGAAGAGAGAGAGTTAGAGTAGAGAGAGAGTAGAGTGAGAGAGAGAGACGAGGTATCGAGAGAGAATAGAGAGAATGATGATAGTAGTAGGTAGAGTAGAGTGTGTAGCGTATGATGATATGAATAGATAAGATAGTAGAGTAATGAAGAGATGAAGTAGTACAGAATCGAAAATTCAGAATTAGAGATTATGCCACGAGTAAAGACATGAGCAGAGAGAGACCATAGAGAGACGACAGAGATGAGAAGATAATGCCCGCTACACATAATCATATAATATTTAATATAATATATAACAGCAATAGGTTCATGTTAGATAAAACTAAAATTGCTAGATAAAATTCTATGCTTCGCTTATACATCCTCTCTCGATGATAATTTCAAAAATTTGAGAATGCTGTGAGATATAATGGAACGGAAATTAGTGCGATGTGACCGTTTAAGGCGCACGACCATACTAGCGACTGTGAAAGAAGTTTAAGCTGGATTAGCGAGGCCTAAGAGAAATGGACGAGAATGTCAGAAATTAGTAAAGATTGCAGGATATATAGCTATCCGCAAAATGCCGTTAATCTAGCAGGATGCGGATCGTTATCATGTCCTAACAAATAATATTATACTATAAAAATAGTAATAAAATTTATATATTATAAAAGAAGAAAAAATAAATGTATGTAGATATATATATAAATCAAAATATATTAATATAACCAAGTTGGATATAGAAATACATTAGTATATTAATGTACCAATAAAGAAGCATGAAATAATATAAATAAAATATATAAAAATAATTTTAATTAATAAATATACTATATAATAATATTATAAATTTTAAAAAAGAATATATTATAAAAAATGTTGAAGACTATAAAACTAACTGAAAAATAACTTTATTCGTATCAGCTATCCAGACTATACAATGGCAATCTCACTCGGAACGATTCAATGGTAAGAATACTCATTAACTATCCGCATCCTAAGGGCGAATAAGTGATATATAATTTTACTACTTATTCCGCTTACCCACTCTCTATACACTTTATGAGCCTCAGGTTCATCAATAAACGTAAGAATGTTAAATAATAATGAATTAGTCACACAATAAAAACACAAATACGAAAAATATTATATTTAGGTGATACTATACTAATTTGTTAAATTAGATTACCTATAATTGTTCATAATAAATTAAATTACATATACACACATCATAGTATATATATATATATATTAATATATATAATAAATATACAGTATGCACGCGAATTAATTCGCTATTTAATCAGTCGAATTTAGTATTAAATATCTAGCAGAACGTGTTTCACTGTGCGTTTTCATTAAAGAGGTAAACAATGTTGCACTAATTATATATATAATTATATATTATATATATATATATATTATATATTATATATATATTATATTATTATTATATATATAATATATATATAATATATATATATATTATAATATATATAATATATAACATATAAATAATCTAAATTATCATATATATATATAATATATAATTATATATATATATATTATACCAAGTACATATACTAACTGTTATAACACACATACTAAATATTATATAACAACATTATATATATATTATATTTTTATATATATTATAATTATATATATATATATATTACTTATATAATTATATATATATATACTATAACTTACCTGTAAACTATACACCATTACTGTTATTATCATTATATATATTTAATATATATATCTTTATATATACTATATATATATATATATATTATATTATATATAATTAATTTTAATATCTATATATCTTATATATATATATTATACTTATATAATTTAATATATATAATATATATACATTATCTATAACTATTTATCATAATATATACAATATGTTTTAATTAATATTTTAATATATATATATATATACATTTAATATTATATATTATTTATATATATTTTATATAAAATCCTATAGATTTATATATATTTATTATTATATATTATTATCATTTTATCTATATATATGTTTATATATATTATATATATATATATATATATATATATATATATATATATATATTATATATTATATATATATATATTATAATATTATATATATGTATATAAATGTATATATATATATAGTATATATATATATATATAATTATATTATATTATAATATATTTATATATATATATATGTATTATATATTATATATATTATATATATATAGTATATATATATATATATATAATATATATATATATATTTATATATTATATATATATATATTATATATATATAGTAGTATTATATATATATATATATATATTATATATTTCCTATACAAATATAGAGTATATATATATTTATAGATATATTTTAAAAATATATATATATATATATATATATATATATATATATATATATATATATATATATATATATATATATATATATATATATATATTATGTTGAATTCTCTTATATTATTTTTTATTATTTTTTATTAGGATTTTTGTTGTTAAGTCTCTTTTTTAAATGCGGGAGGCAAAGTTGCGTTCCTTTACAGAGGACTTTTCCTGTTACAGTGAAAGAAGAACAAAAGGATTGAAAGACACGAAAGTTGGGTTTTTCTTATATATAATAAATAATATGAATAATTAAGTATTTCAATATTAATCCTATCTACCTATGGCTGTTTTAACGTTAATTCATAAACACCCTATTACTAACCTAAGCTAAATAATATATATCAATTTAGTTCGAACGAAATATACAGTAAAATATAAACCCGGGTTATGTTTATTATTTACAAATTCAGTTTTAAATTATTTATAAAAGGTACAAGAGCAATAATTCCTTTTTAATGTCGTTATTTAGACGAATGACCCTTCGGAAGGTGCTCTTTACTCCTTTGAATAACCTGATCCAATTGAAACACACGACCTGTGTGACCTTTCGACCTTGGGAATCTTCCGTAGTCTGTTTTCTTAAACCTCAGTAGCTAACCTAGGGTTAACTTAGGCCTCTAAATATAGCTGGAAGCTTAGTTGGCTAATAATTGCAGCCTTGGCCTTAATATCCGGTCTGACCTTATTGGACTTAACCTTGCGTCTGAGTCCGATCGGAATCCAATCTTTGAGTTGGGTCCTAGACTCGGCTTTGAACTTGGCTCTAAACTTGGCTCGAAAACTCGGGTCTAACCTCGGCTCCAAACTCGTCTCCCTGAAAATCATAAAATAACCAACCATTAATTATTGGCTCACTAATAGCAAAATATTAATTTAATAACGCCAATAGTTATCCACGCTATCGGAATGACAAGTAATAATCGGTTACCATAATAATAATAATAATAATAATAATAATAATAATAATAATAATAATAATAATAATAATAATAATAATAAATAATAATAATAATAATAATAATAATAATAATAAAATAATAATAGAATAATAATAATAATAATAATAATAATAATAATAATAGTTGTTTTTATAAATATTATAATAATAAATAATAAAATCCCCCCAACCTTGCGTACAAATAATATTCATAAAGGTACCAAATAAAGTAATAACCTAGCACTCGATTCAGTTAACCTAAATACTCCGCAGAGTAATATGATACACACTAGTGCTCATAACCCCTAAATACTTGATATAATAATGAAAATAGCAATAACGATACTAATAATAAAATAATAAAATAATAAAATAATAAAATAATAAAATAATAAAATAATAAAATAATAATAATAATAATAATAATAATAATAATAATATAATAATAATAATAATAATAATAATAATAAATTTAACCTATTCCTTCGACCGCAATTGTAACCTAAATTCGTATGCGTGCTCTTTTCCTCAATGTTAACTTCCCATATCTTAAGAATCCTTTTTTTACACCTTTGTATATGTTTCTAAACACACACACGCACACACACACACATACACATATACATATATATAATTTCTCCTTTAAATCCTTTCGACTATCCCTTCCTATAGATTACCATGTCATCCTTACTCTAAACTTCCATTTATCATTGACTATTCTTAATATAACTTTCATTGTCCTTCAAACCGAAAAGATCCCATATATAGATTTCAAATATTCTTTGGTAATTCCTCGTATTCTAACAATGTTCCCTAGTTTATTCGTATCTAACTTTTCACAATTTACGCTTTAACACTGATATATTTTAATTAAACTTTAAACGTTATTTCGTTACATTTAAACAGCAAATCATAAATCCTATTCCTCCTTTTAGATTTTAAACTATCGTAAACATCACTTTATATTTAACTATACATACCAATTTTTTTGGGAGAATTTGTCCTTTATAAAGCTGGAATCACAGCTCGTAAATAAATCCTTGGAAAGCTGATAATAACAACTTAGTAAAAATCCTTATAAAGTCGGCAATCACAATTTTGTAATTAATCCTTAGACACTTTTAAGCTGGAATTCAACACAACTGTTTACCTGAACTTCTTTTGAGAAAACAATAAGTTTTTCTTTTAACCTGGACACTTTTCTGCTTCGTAAAAAAATTGGAAGGTTGATCAAAATAGATGCCATGAGTCACTAGACTCATGACACTACTCACCCCTTCAAGATTGGAAACCCAATCTTTAAAGAAGGGAAAACATCCCATAAAACAAACAATAATAAACAAGATTCAATAATAATATAAACAAGAGTAGTAAACTAACCTAGTTTCCACTAGACGCCCTTCTCTCCTCAGCCCTCCTTTCATACTCCAATACCCTTTTTTGTACATTCGGAAGATCTGGAGCTGACCCTCTTGACCGTGTCATTGGCCGATGTTCAATCTCCGATCCTTGTTGGGTTCCTCCTTGTCCTTCTGATCTATCAGCCAACATCATTTGTTCAGGATCCTCACCAACTTCTCTTAGTTCCTCATGAATGGATCTGAAATTATAAAAAGGGATATTTAAATTACCTGTAACATGATTATCTACCTGTATATCCTCATCATATACTGAAGTTATACTTCCTAGAACCTCCTCTTCCTCTTCAGTAGCGTCTGAAATGGTTATACCTATGGTGTAACTGTCATTAGGGAACCTTAGCTCTCTTTCGAAATTCTGTAGATCAAATCCCGCATCTGAAGTTGTATCCTCTGGTGCTGAATCCACCCAGTCCAATAGATCACTAGTATCTATAGGAGATGGAATAGGTTCTGCCTCTGTTTGTGTTTCCTTATCCTCTCCTAAATGTTCCGTTTGAATTCCAATACCTCTTTTATGGCCTGTTTTGCCAATGGCCAATTGTAGAAGGTCCCATGTTTCCTTGATTTCCGTCCTACCTCTTCTTTTCTCTTTTACTCTCTCTGGGAACGTACTATATATGATACCTGCTGGTGCTTCCTCTATTTCATCCTCTGTTGTTATTTCAGCCCTATATTCATTGTGTGGATGGACTTCACCTTTTTCATTCTCAAAATACTGCCTGAGGTAATCTGGTGGGTCTGCCCATACTTTTAAATGTGCATACTGGACCCTCATAGTTTTACCTTGACCCTCAACATCATATGTCATTCCACCAGCTATTACTTTGACAACCGTGAATGGCCCTTCATATCTTTCACCTAGTTTTTTCTCTAAGGACCGATCTGCCGAAATAATCTTCCTTTTAACCTTAACTCCTACTGCATAGGGGAGCCAGTTTGGATGTCCTTCCTTCCATTTGCTTTGCTCCTCCATAGAGATCGGTAATACCTTTCCCTCCTTATGTGTTTGGGTTAATAGTTTTTCGGCTGGTGTCATTCCAAGTTCTGAGTGTTTTGTGTTGTGTTATAAATTATAACCACCCTGGGTAAGCAGTCATCCCACTCCTGGTCCTTTGTCACTATGTTCTTCAGGAACTCTGCAAACGTACGGTTTGTGCGCTCTACTGCCCCGTTTGAAGATGGCTTATAAGGACTGCTGAATATATGATCTATGTTGTACCTTTTGAGCATGTCCCTAAACCTGTTACTTTTGAATTCCACCCCATTATCTGTTAAAACCTTGTATGGGGGCTTCAAGAATGTTGGTAACATCTGATCTTCAAATGCTCCCGTGACACTTCTGGCTGATTTGTCCTTTAGTGGTCTGACTGAGACCCATTTGCTGCAGTGGTCCACAGCCACTAGACAAGCAACATTTCCTCTCCTTGTTTTTGGCATGGCCATTACATCAATTGCCACTAACTCGAAAGGATTAGCAACTTGGATTTTCCAAACTGGTGGGAATATTACCTTGTGATCTACCTTATTTAGCTGACAAGTGGGACATGTCCTGCACACCTCCTGGATTATAGTATGACCTTTTGGATGCCATACGTACCTTGCCATCAAGTCTGTTAGTTTTCCTTGTCCTATGTGTGCCATGTTTCGGTGTATTACTACACAGATGCTGACCATCTGTTTAAACCCTATTACTGCACACAACTTGTCATTCTTCATCCTTTTAACTAATATAGCATCGTTCATTAATAGATCCTCCTTATATCTATAAAATTCCTTTAAAGACACATCCGTTTTAAGAATTTGTTTTTTATTCTTAACCCTCTTCTTCAATTCCTTTATCACCTTAGATCTTTCCTGTAATGTCATTATTTCGTTTAATGTTATAATATTGTTAATCCTATTATTATCACACGCTATTACATTATACACATTAACAAGAAAACCATCACTAACCTGATCCTCATCATCCCCGTGTGCGATGATGCCTTCACCAAAATCCAGAATCGCTTCTGTTTCCACCAAGTAATTCATTCCTAAAAGAAAACATGCCGGAATGAACCCATCCTTAACAACTACCAATGGTAATACTGTTTTCCTGTAGCGTGTATCTATCCTGATAGCTACTGCTGTGGTGCATTCAACAATTTTGGTGGTGATTCCATTTAATGTGATGTCCACACTCCATTTCCTCAAAATAAGTCCAAATGGTTCTAACTCCCTGATGACAGTTTCCTGGACCAAACTAATAACAGATCCTGTATCTAAAAAGGCACACCTAGATGTTTCGCCAATGGAAATGTCTTGCCATGCAACTCCTGATAACTTGTGGTTGCAACTTAACCGAGACTGGTGTCCTCTTTCCTTCATTAATAGGTTTACCCCAAGTCCCTCTTCTGGTGGGTGTTCTAATAAGTTTTCTGCCTCACTTTCTTCACTGTCCATGAATCCTTCATTTTCTTCCTCAGATGGTACCTCTTGATCTTCGATTGCTAATTCGTCTACTATCGTGTCATCCTTATTCATCTGGAACGTACCATTATCTCTTAATGGATTGAAATGGGTACCTCCTAATACCTGGTGAATGCTGAATCGCTTTTTAAATCTTCTCGTTTCCTTGCTTTGGGTCCCATATATACAACTGAACAACAAGTCCCGTGATGCAGCCAGATCTTCAAGTTGAACTCATCGCTAGCTGCCAGTAATATCTCTGGGATTGGTTCCCTTCCTGAAATACTGATGGTTTTTAAATATTTGAGTGATTTGGGTTGTTTATCTAACCCATACATCTTCCTGTTGTTTATCAAAACATCTAGTAGGAATTTCCTTAATTCTTGGTGGTCCTTCTTCTGTAATTGCTCCTTTTTTAAAACTTCCTGCAAGCTCAAAAACAAGGAATCAGCACCTCCTGGTACCACCCTTATTACCTCTAGACCTCTTGGTAGGGCCTCTAGATTTATGACATCGGTTTCTTCCTCTTGTTTCCTTTGACAACGAGACCATGTATCAGCAAAGATGTTTTCCTTTCCCGGAAAATAATGGACCTGAAAACTGTACTCGCTTAAATCGTCCAAGACACGAGCCAACTTACTATCTACTAACTTCATTGTGTGGAGGTACACTAGTGGGCGGTGATCTGTGTATAAAATATATAAACTCCTGACCCAACAAAAATGGACGGAAACTCTTGATTCCCCACCTGATAGCCAACAATTCCCTCTCTATGGTGGATGCTCTTCTTTCACACGCATCGAATGAATGAGAGTTATAAGCTATTACTCTTTTTTCATTCCCTTGTTGCTGACATAGACCTGCACCCATACCAAATCCACTGGCGTCTACATAAAGCTCTAATTTTGGACTACCATCTGTGAAATCCGGGAATGCCAACTCTACAGATTCTTTCATCAGTCTCTTTAAATTTTCGAAAGCCTGAATCCTTTCTTCTGTCCATTCGATCTTATCCTTCCTTTTTCCTCCTGTCAGAGCACTAAGGGGTGCTGCCACTCCTGAACAGTTTTTAATAAACTTACGCTGGAAGTTAATCATTCCTAGGTACCGCCTGAGTTCTCCTATGTTGTTTGGTCTTTCCAACTTGTCCACCTGATCCATAAATTCTGGGAGCTTCCTTATTCCAGTCCTACTGAGAATATGTCCTAAAAATTTAATTTCCTTTTGAGCCCAGCTGCACTTGCTGATTTTAATTTTGACATTGGCTTCGGAGAACCGTTGTAGGACCTGTTCGATCAGCAGTAGGTGTTCTTTAAAATCCTTTGATATCAGAAGGACATCATCCACATATACCACCACCTTGTCTCGGCTGAATCCTGTTAATATCCTCTGCATCTCCCTCTGGAATGCTGCTGGTCCATTTTTTAGCCCGAAACTTAGCCTTTTGAATCTGTATTGGCCACTAACGGTAGAAAATGCAGTAAAGTCCTTACTATCCTCTTCTAATTTCATCTGATAATATCCTTTGACCAAGTCCAAACAAGAATAATATTCCACCCCATGACACGAGAAGATTGTTTCTGAAATGTTGGCCATTGGGAACCTATCTGCTTCTGTTACTTTGTTTATGCGCCTATAGTCTATGCATAGACGAAGTGTCCCATCCTTTTTCCTAACAGGTACCACTGGGGAGCTCCATTCAGCGGCACATGGCTCCACAATATCCTTTAGACATAATTCTTGAACCTGTTTTTCAATTTCTTCATTTGTCCTTTGGTCAAATCTTCTTGCCCTTTGGTAGATTGGGGTATAATCGTGTAGCCGAATCCTATATGGTGTCATCGACGTTGTTGTCACATCTGAGTCATTCTTGCTAAATACACCTTTTTGCCTGTATAATACTTCTATTATTTCTTTTCGTTGTTCTTGTGTTAATTCCTCCATAAATGTGATTTCTTTTCCTAATTTTTCCTTTGTCCATTCCTCTTCAATGGTTCCTTGTCTTCCTGTTCCTTGTACTAGTGTGTTTATCGTATATCCTCTATTGTCATATTTTTGGAGGTCCTCTTCATCCAGTATTAGATGGGCTATTCCTATTTTTTCTCTTTTCCCAAATTTTAATTGTCCTGGTATAAGTTTCCTGATTAGTATAGTACCTTCTTTGGTATTCCATTTTACCAATCCTGGTAATAATTTGAATCGTTTATTATACCCTCTTCGATTATTTTCCTTCTCCTTCGACCAATAGTTCTTCTGGTTTCATATCATAATACCTTCCTTCTCTGGGCTTAATCTGGTTTGAAGTCCAAGTAGCTTTTACTGGAACCCAATCATTTATTGTAATTTCCACTTCTTCCGTAGTATACACTGGCAAGGATATTACAGTCCTTACACAATTCCCAGACTTCTCTGAAAGGTAGACTTGTTCCTTTGTGTCTTGGTCACCATGCCTTGTGAGTGAACCATTCCCTACGTCAATTTTAATTTTATTCTGTATCAAAAATGGCATTCCTAATATTGTGCCTTCTTTTAGTCTTTCAACCACAATGAAATCTGCTGTACCATAATTGATATCCTCAATTGAAACCCTTAATCTTGCTGTTTGGTGGGATTCCACAACCATTTGAGGGTCACCTACTCCTCGTAACCTCATTATTTTTTCAAAAACTTCGGGATTCTGGATCCTTCTGAACTGTTCCTGGCCTATGATACAATACTGTGAACCTGAATCAATAATGGCTGTCATTTCAACATTATTTAATTTTATAACAAATTTCAACAAAGGAGTAATATTAATGCCTTGCTTACCTTCAATGGTTGTCCTACTGATAGCATGGTATATACCAGTTGTTGAATTTACTGTGCTTGTTCCTCTCCCTTTTGGTGTTCGTTGTGGTAAGGCATTCCTATTTTCCTGAGATTTCCTGCTTATAAACTCCTCTGCTTCTGGATCCAATACTGTATCAACTTGAATAGCCGGGCTGGTTTTTAAACAGTGGTTTACTTGGGGGTGTCGCTCCTGCTCGTTCCCGGGGTCGGCGGAGCTACCTCGTTTCCCGAATTTGGTTGTTTTCGTACCCTTATTAATTCGTTTATTTCTTCCTGAAGTGGACAAGTATCCCTCCAATGTCCCATTTGGTTACACAAAAAGCATTTCTTTTCAATGGGTTTCCTCTCGTTCTGCCTTTGGCCACCCATATCCTGTTGATCTTGTCTTCTATAACCTTGTTCTTGTTGTCTGGGCCCTCTTCTTGATCCACATTCCGCAGTTCGATGTTCATTACTCCCACATCCCAGGCACCACCCATTATATTTTCGACATTCTCTTTTAAAATGTCCTACCCTGTTGCACCAGTAACATCTTTTTACCTCAGTATTATATCTTTCATTATTTTGCCTGGTGTATTCCCTTGTATTCGCTTTCTGCTGATACACTGGCTTTCCATAGCGCACTTTTTCTGCGTATGTCCCTTGTGTGTTTTGTTCTCCATTTAGTGTGGCCCATATTGGTATCCCTTCATCCCTTGATTCCTCCTCATCATCATCATCCAGGTCATCCTCCTCCTGTGCCCAATTCAGTACATCTTTCCATCTTACTTTAAGGCTTTCTTTCTCATTTCCCATCCTTATTCTAAATCTCCTTGCCATCTTTTTCGGGAGACAATTCAAAAATTGTTTCTTTAATATTTGTTTGTCCCTATCTTCCTCTTTAGTGGCTGCCTCGTAAGTGGTTTGCACCCTTAACGCAAATTCAGCCACTTTTTCATTTTTCCGCATCTCTAACCTCCAAAACTCTTTTTGTAAATCTATCTGCTCGGTTTCTTTTTCCTCCTTACACCAGCTTTTTAATCTAGCCACTATGGTGGTATATTTGACCTTAGCCCTGTATATACTATAGTATGTCCTTAGTACGGGACCTTCTAAGAAATTTCTGAGTTCTACTGCCCAACGACTTTTGTCTTTACCTAATTGTTCCTTTGCGTATCGTTCATAATCTTCTATAAACGCCTCAAACTTTTGAACTTTTTCTTTCCCATACTTTAAAGGTTTCACAGCCTTTATATTACTCCTCCTAAATGACTTCATCACCTCCACCATCTCACCGGCCAAAACGATAAATATCTTACTCACTGCTTTAGTATGTTCCACACCTGACTCTTCCAATTCAACTAACCTCTTGAGCCATTTTTTCCCTCCCTGGTCCACTTCACTCTCAACTTCTTCTATTTCATCTTCCGCTGTCGAATTTCCATCGTAGGTGTATTTTCTTTCCGCCTTCCTCCTCTTTTTCTTATTTTTCCTCTTTGGCCTGTTGCTACTGTGCTCATTTGTTACATCAAATGGGTCACTTGTTGCCCTTTCTGAGCTACTTTCCTCATCTGTTTCATACCGTGGTATCTTCTTTGGTACATTCTTCTGTTTAGTGCTTTGATCACGGGTCAGCCTCCAATTTTGGTAAGCCTGATCCTCGATCCTTACTCTATTTTTTATGTTAAAAGACCTCCTTTAGGATCAATCTTCTGTCCTGTGTTTGTAACCTCTGTCACCTCATTTTTCTGTTCTACTTTTTGGGGTTCCTTCCTGCTTTCCAGGGCTTGCAATATCCCTTTCAATACTGTCGTCATCCGATCTACATCCAGATTTTCATCTTCCGTTATGGCAACTTGGAATCCTTCCAAGTGCTCAATTGCACTCAGTTTCTCGGTAGGTTGCTTAGTTTCCTCCATATTAATCTTATCACCTTGTTCCTTGTCTGAAATTTCCATTTTAAATAAAAGGTAAAAAAAAAATAGGGTATAAACCACACAAAAAAAAATGTCGTTCTATATATATTATATAATATATATTATATATATAATAATATATAATATATACGTATATATATATATATATATAATATATATATATAGTATTATATATATATATAAAAAAAAAAAAAAAATACCCTTTATTTCTCCAACTGGAGTAAGAAAATACAAAAATTCTCCTTATGTGTTCTCTTACAAGCTTCTTACTGATCTGGGATTCTTAATCTGCTATTATCGACAGTGAAAATTTCTACGAAGAAGGAAATAATCGTCGCTTTTCTCCTCTTACAATTGTCAATTACCCTGGACAAAGAAAACAATATCACGGCCAGAAATAATATATTTCAAAAACAAGAAAAAAGAAAAAAAAAAAATTTGTCTTTAAACTTCCTCAATATTTGATCAGAAATCCCTTCCTTTTCCTCTTCAAAACAAGAAATCAACAAAAACTTATTATTAAATTCTATTATTTTCAACAAAAACAAAAAAAAAAAAAAAAAAATCGATATGTTACCAAAAAAAGAACAATACCCTATATATATATATAAAAAAAAAAAATTATTATTATTTTTTTTTCTCAAATCAAAACAAAACCAACAACAGAATGTCTCTTACCTTTATTAATTCCCTTATTGTCCTCCTTTCGTTCACCACCAGTGATTTGTCCTCTTGTAAATTTGTACGGGCCACCAGTATAACGATAAACGTCTCGATCCACCTTCCAAATGCTAAACTGTGCAACCTTTTGATACAGTGTGGGAGGCAAAAGTTGCGTTCCTTTACAGAGGACTTTTCCTGTTACAGTGAAAGAAGAACAAAAGGATTGAAAAGACACGAAAATTGGTTTTTCTTATATATAATAAATAATGTGAATGATCAAGTATTTTCCAATATTATTCCTACCTACCTATGGCTTTCAACTTTAATCTATGAATATCCTATTACTACCTAAGCTAAATGTTAAACACCAATTTATTTCGAAACAAAATATATATTACAATATAAACCCGGGTTATGTTTATTTATTTACAAATTCGGTTAAAGTCATTTACAAAAGGTAAAAGAGCAATACTTCCTTTATAAACGTCGTTATTTGGACGAATGATCCTTCGGAAGGTGCTCCCCACTCCTTTGAATAAACTGATCCAATTTTTACAAACGGCCTGTGTGACCTTTCGACCTTCGGAATCTTCCGTAGCTGGTTTTTTTTAGCCTTCAATAGCTAACCTAAGGTTAACCTGGACCTTTAAATTTGGCTGGCAACTTAGTTGATCAATAATTACAGCTTTGGCCTCAATATCCAGTCGTGACCTTATTTAGACTCAACCTTTCGTCTGAGCCCAATCGAAAATCCAATCTTTAAGTTTGGTCCTAAGCTCAACTTTGAACTCGATTCCAAAACTCGGGTCTGATCCTGGCCCCAAACTCGTCTCCCTGAAAATCATGAAATAACCAACTATTAATTATTGCCTTCTACTAATAGTATTAAATAAATGACGCCAATAACTAGTCACGCCATCGGATAATAATAATAAATAATAATAAATAATAAATAAATATAATAATAAATAATAAATAATAATAATAATAATAAAATAATAATAATAATAATAATAATAATAATAATAATAATAATAATAATAATAATAATAATAATCCCCCCAACACCTTTCGTACAAATAATATTTATAAGGCGCCGAATAAAGTAATAACCTAGCACTCGATTCAGTTATTCCGATGAAAGACACAGACACTAGTTTACTCATGACCCCTAAATATTTGACATAATAATAAAAATAGCAATAACGATACTAATAATAATAATAATAATAATAAATAATAATAATAATAATAATAATAATAATAAATATAATCTGATTTTAACCTATGCCTTCGTCCGTAACTATAACCCAAATTGTGTAACCTAAATTTCTCAAATGTGAGCCTCTCATATCTTAAAAGATCCTTATTATACTTTTGTGTGTGTTTTTAACTAGGTATGTATCAATACCCACACACACACCAACACACACACACAACACATATATAATATATATAGTATATATAGTATATATATATATATATATATATTGGATATACTATATATTAATATATATCATACACACATACATATATATATATATATATATACATAATTCCTCCTTTTTAGATCCTTTTAACTATTCCTTCCTATAGATTACTATGTTATTTTTACTCTAACACTTTTCCGTTTATTATATCGATTCTTAATACAGTTTTCACTGTCCTTTAAACCAAAAGATCCCATATATCAAATTTACAATATTCTTTAGTAATTCCTCGTATTCTAACAATATTCCCTAGTTTAACCGTATCTGATTATCCACACTTTTTACTTTAACACTGATATATTTTAAACAAACTTTAAACACGTTATTTCGTCATTTCTAAACAGCAAATCATAAATCTATTCCTACTTTCAGATTTTAACCTATCATAAACATTGCTTTATATTCACTATACATACCAATTATTTGGGAGAATTTGTCCTTTATAAAGCTGGAATCACAGCTCGTAATTAGATCCTTGGAAAACTGATAATAACAGCCTAGTAACAATCCTTATAAAGTTGGTATTCACAATTTGTAATGAATCCTTACAACTCAGATACTACTGTATACCAGAACTTCTTTTACGAAAACAATGAGTTCTTTTCCTTTAACCTGAACACTTTTCTGCTTCGCAAAATAAATTAGAAGGTTAATCAAAATAGATGCCATGAGTCACTAGACTCATGACAAGACTTAATATACGCCTCTATATATAGTTATATAGTACCACTGAATAAAAAAACGTGGTTTACTACTCGTAGTTTTTTAAGTCCCTATAACTACTATATTCATCCAGCTCATTGAATACCTCATCACAAGTACTAGGTAACTCTCACCTATTCTATAAAACGAGTATGACAATATATTTACTTATATAAATATAAATCATATTCCTTTAGCGATTACGTAAATTATAATTTATATATTAAATCCGATCGCGAAGGCTTCGATCCTTTAACTACGGCCATTAAGAATATCTATATTATTGCCAGTCAGACTACTTATAGTAGTATTTCAT